>PVLD010008147.1:0-86149 GCA_004027595.1 Dinomys branickii | reverse complement strand
AGGTCAGCTGCAAAGTCTGCTCGAATGATTCCTTCTCTTTGGGAGAATGTCCCCTAAGCTTTCTGCTGAGAGTTCTGCTTAAAAGGCTGTACAAATATTGGTTAGATCCTCCCTACCTAGTGACCTGGGTGAGGTGTGTAAGACTGCTCCCCCACCCTCCCAGGGTTCCCTGCAGGTATAGGGATGGATCTCCTCCCCCACTCGGTGATCTGGTCACGAGCGCCGATATCTCACCAGTTATTGGAGTCCCTGCAGGCATGACGGTTCCAAGGTGCCAGTCTAAACTTTGAGGCTTTCTGCGTGGCCCGCCCGATGTGCACGAAACGTGAGACCGCTGGGCGTTGCCGCCGCCAGAGAGCCGATCTCTGTCGGGAGTCGCCGGAGAGCTGCGCCGGGTCGGGGGGCGGGAGGGATCAAGCCGTCCGTGCTCTCAGTGCGCTAGGACCCAGTAACTCTTTCTCTCAGCTCCCGGCGCTTGGGTGTCTCCGCGTGGCCTGCCCGACACGTGCGAAACGTGGGATTGCCGGGCGTCTCCGCCGCTAGCAAGCCGATCTCTTTTGGGAGTCACCGGGGGGCTGCGCCGGCTCGGGAGGCGGGAGGGATCGAGCCGCCGTGCTCTCAGGGCGCCAGGACCCTGTAACTCTTTCTCTCCGCTCCCGGCGCTTGGGTCTCTCCGCGCGGCCTGCCCGACACGCGCGAAACGTGGGATTGCTGGGCGTCTCCGCCGCCAGCAAGCCGATCTCTGTCGGGAGTCGCCGGGGGGGCTGCACCGGCTCGGGAGGCGGGAGGGACCGAGCCGGCCGCGCTCCCACTGCGCCTGGACCGAGCCTAGCTTCCTTCCCGCACGGATCGTCCCTGGCTCCCAGCGACTGGGGCTTTCCCACGTCTTGCCCCGGCAGCCTGGTCCGCCCTACCACATCTCCCCCTGCATCTCAGAGAAATACGCCCAGTCTAAACTTCCCAGCCGAGGTCCCGGCATTCACGCTCGCCAAGTCTGTCTCGAGCTGGTGGTGTTTATCAAGGAGGTTCGCTCCCTTGCTGCTCACCTGGTCGCCATCTTCCCCGGAAACCTATCTCCCTATAGTTTTGCAAAGATAATTCTAAAACGTATTTTTATAAACAAGAGACTTTCTGTATTGTTTTTTGTTCGGGTGATATTCATATATTCTAATCAAATTAATTTACTAAAGTTACAGATCTAGATTTCTTATTTGATTTTAACAGAAGCAGTACCAAATTTGCTACGCTATATTTACAACATCTAAACTGTATACTTTTCAAAAATTATTTCAGTATTATTTTAGATGTTCTATGTAATAAACTTTTGTTGTCAAAGATTAAAATGAAAACCACAGAAATTTAAGATTTGAATTTTAGTAAATAACATAAAAATTGATTTGGAATACAATATATTATCAAAAAACAAAGATTATATTGTATCAGTTCTATTTAAATTATTTCACAATTTAATGTTAACATGACCTTGGAAGGGATGGTCTTTACAGAATGATAAAAGTTTACTTAAGATTTGGAGAAAAGTTCAGGGATACAGCATGTGCTTAGCATGCACAAAGCCTTAGATTAAATTCAAAGCATGAAAAAAATTGTTTTGTATAATACATGAGCAAAAATTTAAATATATATTAGTAATTGTATATATATATATATACATATATATATAACAATTATTAAAATAATTAGGAAAATGTAGTATTATTACAAAAGCAAACAAAACAAAAATCCAAAAATAGAATCAATTATGCAGTGGACTCTCAACTTACAACCACCACACATATGAAAAGTTGTGTTATGACTGCAATTTAGCTTTAACTGGCTTCTTGTGTGGTTGTAAACAGATTCGCAATGCCAGAAAAGCATATGTGTCAGTCTGAGCCCAGATGTACCTGTCTGTCAATGTGATTTCAATCAGTGCTTCATATAATCACCATGATTACTGCTATCAAAATGGTTTGCAAAAAGCTAGAAAACAAATTCATAAAGGAAAGGGAGGTAAAGAAAGCAATCACCATTGAAAAGAAGAAATTATGAAGAAATACGAGTGACGTTCATGTGGTGGGTCTCACTGATACATGCAGCATGTCAAAATCCACCTTCTTAATAATCTTACAGAGAAAAGATTTGTATAAGGAAGCTAGAGTTGCTAAAGGTGTTGCTCAAATTAGTGTCACAATCAACAGTGTTAGATGAGGTAGCGATGCTATTACTAGAGTGGACAAATGAATGGCAGATGTAGGTGTTAACCTACCTGAGTCTATAATTTATGAAAAAGCATGAGCTATCAATGCAGGTCTCGTAAAGAATAATCCATCAGTGAGTGATAACGGTGAAATATTCTGTGTCACTAATGAGTGATTCACAATTTTAAAGTGAATAAGTAGGCAAGGCGAAGCAGACAGTGCTGATAAAAGAACTGCTGAAAATTACACACACCACTTTGAAATGACACAGAGAAGTAGCTTTTGCTCTCATCAAGCTTTCAACTGTGGTTAAACTGGCCTCTTTTGGAAGAAAATGCCTAGAAGAACGTAGCTTACGCGAGAAGAAAAGAAAATGCCAGGTCACAAGCCTATGAAAGAGGCTGACCTTATTGTTATGTGCCAATACAAGTGGTGGCCTCAAGATAAAGCTTATCTTGGTTAATATCTCTGAGACCCCTAGAATGTTCAAACAATACAAAGTTATGAAGAATAGGCTAGAGGTCATGTAGAGATCTAACACAACATCCTGGGGAAAATGACTTTTTCTTGAGTGGATCAGGAAGTCTTTATGTTCTATTTTTAAGAAATATCTAGGGGACAGAGGCTTACCTCTCAAGGCTCCACTTATATGGACAATACCCCTGCTCACCCATGTGGTTTGGAAGAATTGGCTGAAGAATTCTCATGATTTTCAGTTGAGTTCCTTCTGCCTATAAAAACTCCTCTACTGTAGCCTATGAGCCAGCAGGTTATAGCTAACTTTAGGAAGCTATACACCAAGGAACTGTGCCTGAAATGCTTCCAGATGGTTTTGGAGGCAGATTTAACTCTTAAAAAGTCCTAGAAGGAACATTACCATATTTCTTCTTGTGTCAGGTTAATTGAGAAATCCTGGGCCAATATCTCTAAGAACACTGAAATCTGCTTGCAAGAAAGTGTGGCCTAAAATTGTACAGGAAAGAGACTTTGAAGACCTGATGCTTAATTAATCTGTGCTTGATGACACTGTCACTATAGAAGAGTCCATAGGATTGTAAATAGACAGTGGTTATGTTGAGGAACGGGTTTGGGACACTCTGTTTACAGAGGAACATTAGCAACTTCTGGCTGAGCAACAGAGAATATTAGGTTAGGAGCTTTCTGAAGAGCAGGGGGAGTACTAACAGCAATCAGTGCAGCAAAATTCTTCCGAAATTAAGGAAATCCTGAAAAAAAAATGGACAAAGCTGAAAACATTTGTAAAGAAGACCCACCTAGGCAAAAAAAAAAGCTAGTCACTGCATTCACTTGCTTAATGGCAATGTCATGCCATACTGCATAATAGTGTTAAAGAAAAGACAGAAACAGACAACCTTAGATCAATTTTTAATTCAAAAAGGTTGAGACCTAGTGAGCCAGAAGCAGGTCCCAGGGGGCTAAGACTCCCCCAAGGAGAGGAAGGACACCAGAGAGCCAGATTCCTTAATGTCTTATGGAAAAGAATTTTCCTCCCAAACATTAACAACCTTACATTTCATCCTTCCTTCCTACAAGCCGAAGAAGTCAATCTGAATGGTAAATACGGTATGAAATTGTTTCTGGTAAAATTGGCACATTTTATAACTTTTTGTTGAATATACCAGGAAAATTATCTATCTTTCTGATAAATTACACACACCCTACAACCCTTTTTTATTGTGAAAAAGTTAAAGGTTAGCTGCTTTGGGAGGTTCAGAATGCATAATGGGAGAAACAGTCTGTGATCTACAACCAACTTGAGTTACAACCACCCCTCACGAGCAAACTGAGTTTGTAAGTCAAGGTTCCACACCACCTAGACTATAGCAATGATATATGCTAGTATATATATAAAAATATGCTGCAAATTAATAGCAACAGTACGTTTATATTTTCAGCAATAAAATGCCATAAGTGAATGGAAACAACAATTAATAATCAATATGCATGTTATTCTTCAATATTAAGATTAAAATATTGTTTAAAAATAAATTCATTTTGAATTAATGTGTGTGTGTAAAGTGGGTTTGCTAGGCATTGAAAGAACATGAACAAATTTAAGCTCTTTTCCATTTCTCCATTTCTAGATACTTACACATAAAAATAACAAAAGAATTTTAAAATGTAGTATAAATCCTGATAACAGAAAAGGAAGCAAAGATGGAAGGAATGCAGGAAGAAAGAAAGAAAGAATAAAAAAGAAAACAGAAAAGGAAAGAATAGAATAGAGTAAAGAAAAAATAAAAAGAAAATGCTTGCATTAGGTAGAGACAGAAGTATATAGTAGCTTTTGTCTGAGAGAAAATTAAAGACATTTACCAAATCTCAAATAATAAATACTACAATTGCCTTCAAATCATATTTCTAGGAATTTTCCTTAGGTAACCAATGAAGGATTAGAGCAAACATTTATCTTACAAGATATTCTACACAGCATTGTTTATAATGGAGAATAAAGGAAGATTAAGTGGTCCTTCATGGAGATATTAAACAAATTATAGTAAAGCTTACATTAGAAACTGTATATTCATTTAAAATTTATAGAATGCTTAATAATGTGAGGAGTTAACTATGTGTCATGAGATGTGAGTTATGAAACAGACTGTATGTTATGATAGGACTTTTTCAAAGAGCATCATATTATTTGGAAAGTCACATATAATATACAATGTGTTGATGGTGGTCAAAAGTTGTATTAGTTAGTTCTTTGTCACTGAGATATAACACCTGACCCTCACACTTAAATGAAGAAATGTTTATTTTAGCTCACAGTTTATAGCTATAGGTTTCCATCCAAAGCCAGTCAGGGTTCCAACACAGTGTGGCATGGCAGAGGGAAATGTGTCATCGCATAGCAGGGAGAAGCAGAGAGAGAGAGAGAGAGAGATCAGTGGAAAAGGCAGGGATATATACCCTTGAAGGCCATGATCTAATTATAAGGTCATTTAGAGAAGTGCGATCAGCACAGGGCATGACTTAGGAGGCTAGCATAATGGAGAGAACCACATGCTTGTTCATTGTATAATATACTGGAAGAGGCTACCTTTGTGGGACCTTTGCATATTTTTGCTATGTGCCCATAGATCATGTGAACCTTGGCTCACCCCAAAAACAAAGGCTAAGGCCCTGATTTACTTAAGGTTATGCCAATCAGTGGAACAGTTATTTTTAGAAATTATCTTACTCATATAAGTATGAGCAACGCAAAGACATCAGGCTGAAAAGATCATCTCCAAGCCTCTCCCTGCCATACAGTTTGCTGTTTGACAACACTCATTTCTGCAATATTATAAGTAAATCCCTGCTGTAGATTACTTTTGCTAAGTTCCTCATTCTGCACTGGAGGTATCTTTGCTTTTGCATCAGCCTTGCTTCATCTCTTGCATTCTTGCCAGGGTGAGAGGCAGAACCAGGAAGGCAGAGGGTCTCTCCATGAGGGAACCCTTTGCCTCCTAGGCCCCTTGCCGGATGCAACACAATCGCCTCCCCAAAGCCCTACCAATGACAGCATGAGGCATTCAGGAGACATTTAGGTCTAAAAAATACTCCACCCAAGGCCCTTAAAAAACTAATGTGCACCTCTATGTAAGGGCACTTACTCTGTCTTTAAGTATTGTCAAAGTCCTCACAGTTTCAGTGTTGCCTAAAAGTCCAAGCCCAAAGTCTCCTCTGAGATTTGAGGCAAACTGTCCTGTGAGCTCCTGTAAAAATCAAAAAGAAAGTTAAACGCTTTAAACATACAAAGTCATGGGTAAACATTTTCATTCCAAAAGGGAGAAACAGGGAATAGAAAAGAATATGACCAAATCAAGACTGATATTCAGCAGCGCAAGCATTAAGTCCTATCACCATGTCCAGCATTTTGCACAAATTATGGTGAGATATAAGCTCCAAATGTCTTGGACAGCCCTACTGCAATGGCATTTTTGGTGTTTGTACACATGATGGCTTTTCTCTTGAACTGCCATTGCTAATTGTTTGTGGCTTTCCTCTCATGTTCTATGCCCTTCGCTCCTTGAACTTTCTGGGATTTCCAGCACACTTTAGACTTGACACACAGTTTCACCAACTGTCCTCTCAGGGACATACTGCCTGGCCTCCCAGGAATTCTGAAATCTGAGTAGAAGCTTCCCTGAACCCAAGACTCTTGCATTTTGCATGCATATAAAGTCAGAACCATGTGGATGTTGTCAAGGTCTGCCACCAGCTGGAGCAGTAGTTGGGCCCTTTTGCAACTTGCTGGTGGTTGCAGAGGCCCCAGAGTCCTGGAATGGCTGATGATATTGAACTGCATCTATTGGAATCAATTCCCTAGGTGACCTTCTACAAAAAAAGTATCCTGGGGCTCTCTTCTTAAAGCAAAGACTTACCTTTGAAATTTTGTGTCTGCGAAGCACGGGCCTTTGCTGGTTCCTCATGTTCCCTCAAGGCATTTTTTTCCAATTATCCTATTCTAAACTACTTTGCTTCTTTTCAGTGCCACTCTTTATAGCAGCTGAGGTGTCCTCTGTTCCATTTTTGTAGTCCCCAACTGTCCTGGAACTTCCTCTCTGGCCAAGCTCAAACTTTTTGAAGTCATTCAGCTGTGAGTTTTGCTCTTGATTCTCCAAGTAAAAATGGCTAAAAGCCCCGAGTAGTACTCACTCCTCTGCCTAAATGCTGTCCTACTCTGAAATTTCCCCCACCAAGTTAATTAGCCTACTGCCCCAATCTCAATCTCCTGCAAAGTCTCTGGAGATGAGCAGAAATGCAAACACATTTTCTTCTAGAACATAACACACATGGCCTCGTGTCTGACTGCCCACAGATTTCTTCCCAGCTTAAATCTCTTAATCCAGTACTTTACTGTCAACATTTTTATCTGTTGCTTTCCAATCAGACTTACCCATCAAGCTTGGCTCATGGAATTCTAGGGAACCCTCTCCAGCTAGCATCTCCAAACCTTTCCAAACTCCTCCCATAAACTATTACCAAAGGCTTCTCACTACCTGATCGTGTAGTGTCACAGCAACAACCCTACTTCTGGTATCAAAGTCTGTCTTAGTTACTGTCATATTGCTGGGACAAAAAACCTGATCCCCACCAATTAAAAGTGGAGAGGTTGATTTTGATTTATAGTTTGTAGAGGTTTCATTCCATAGTGGACTGACTGCAAGGCATGCCTAAATGGAAGAGGAAAGTGGAACATGGGATGGTGGTGGGAAACACATAAACATCAAGGGAAGAGGGAGAGGGATATAAATTACAGGCCATGCCCCCAGGGTGTAATCCTTTCTCAAACATCTCACCAATGAGTGCATGAGGCATTAGCAGGACACCTAGATATAAACCACAATGCAAGTATTATTTTATTTTTCACAAGTACACATATTTTAAAATTATCTACAAAGACCATTTTATTTATCATAAAAATAATTACAATTAAAAATACAGTTTATGTTGAGTATTATGGTACAGAGCTGTAGTTCTAGGTATCCAGGAGACTAAGAGATAAAGATTGTAATTTAGAGCCCAATCTGGGCTATCTCGGAAACTTTATTTAAAAATTTGTGGAAAAAAATAAATAAAGAAGGATCAGAATGTAACTGAGCACTGTCTGGGTTCAATCTCCAGTATCATGAGAGAGAGACAGACAGATGATAGATAGATAGAGAGGTAGATTTTATAATTAGAAAACATTCTCAGATTTTGAAATAAAAAATTAACATTATGAATATATATCATCTTTTTACTGATTTTTATCATGGAAATATTTACTTTTTGTAAAAGTTCTGACAATATGTGTTCTGTTTTATGCTGTTGGCTCCAGGTTCTTGTGCCCAGAGTTGACTGTTACTAATTTCCTTGTATATGCACCAAATGTACTCTTGTCAAATCCATTATCCTCAAAGAAATTTTCTAAACACTCATGTGAGTAAATGATTCAAGGGGATGTACAAGGTTAGCCACAAGTGGATTGATCAGGAAAATATGCAGTATACTGTCTTCACTGTTGCCCTCAGTGTGAGTTAAAATCTCCACCGTACACAGACGCTCCATTTCATTCATATACTTTTCAGGTAGTTCTTCAACCACAGAACACGATGGGTCTTTGCATATTCTGTTCCATGGCGAGGAAATAAGCAGAATTTTGGTTTTTTTCTCTCACCATATTGCCTCCCTATGACTACAACTTCAACCTGCCCACATACATGAAGCCAGAGATGTGGAAGAAGTGTCTGGACTGCACCGAAGACCTGATGGGTATCTTGTCTGAAAACCCCAACAACATAGCTGGGGAGAACATTGTGGAAGAGAGTGAAAGCCTGCAAAATTTCAACCAGTCTCTGCATGCCCAGGGCTGTATTCTAACTCTGGTGGAACAAATGGATGAAGAATTTACCAAAATAATGCAAAATGCTGATTCTCACTCCCAAGAGTAAGTGAAGCACCCTAAGGCTAAGGCACAAATGTGCACATCATTGAGCCATGCAGTGGAGGGGAAGGGCCAGGCCGAGGAGACCTGGCACATCTACCTGAGGGGCATCTTCCACACTTCTACAAGTTTGATTACAAGGCCCATCGGTGGCAGTTTACCCCCTCCTGAAGGTTCCTCAAAGTCTGAGCAAAACCAGGCTGAAAATGAGGGTGAGGACTCAACTCTGCTGATGGAGAGGCTGTGTCAGTACTTCTATGCCAAGGGCTGCACAGACTGGGTGCACATATGTGCCGTCTTCTTTTACTCCTACTGCTATGCTCTGCAGTCCCACTGGTACCAGTCCCTCGAGCTTATGCTCATGAACCTCCTCCAAGACAACATCCAGCACACAGGCTCACCACTGCAGATTCTGGACAACCTCTCCATGGTGCAGCTGGGCCTCTGTGCCTTCCACCCAGTCCTGACTAGGGGTGTACACAATGCGCTACTGGACATCCAGTCAAGTGTGGCCAGGCCGAGGAGCTTCTGGGCCAATGTCTGCCTCTGCACAGCCTCCAGGAGTGTAACCAGGAGCAGGTCAAGGTGGAGCAGCACGGGCTTTACCTATACATCAACTTGAAACTGCTGGAATGCATCAACCTGGTGTCTGCTGTACTCTTGGAGAACTCTTATACAGCTGCCTGTGAGAGTGATGGCCGCCAATGCATGATCAGCAAGCATGCTCACCACCAGCTGCAGGAGGATGAGTCACAGCCTTTGCTAGGTAACCCTGAGGCAAGGAGGAAACATGTGGTTGCAGCCTCCAAGGCCATGAAGATGGGAAATTGGAAGACTGCCACAGTTTCATCATGAATGAGAAGATGAATGGGAAAGTTTGGAATGTTTTCCTGAGGCTGACAAAGTCTATACCAGGCTGTTTAGGAAGATCCAGGCAGAGTCACTGAGGACCTACCTCTTCACCTAGAGCAGTGTCTAGGACCCCATCAGCATGCAGATGCTGTCAGATGTTTGAGCTGGATTTGCCCATATTGCACTCCATCATCATAAGATGATCATTAGCAAAGAGCTGATGGCTTTCCTAGACCAGCCCACTCAGACAGTGGTAACGCACTGCACTGAGCCCACTATGCAGCAGAATCTGGCTCTCTAGCTGCAAGAGAAGCTGGTAGCTTGGTGGAGAATAATGAGCCAGTGTTTGACCACAAGCAGGGCACCTATGGGGCTGCTTCCAATACCAGAAGGATGAGTACCACAAAAACAAGGGCTACATGTGCCTTAGTGGCTACCACCAGCAGCAGTCTCAGAAAGCCTGCTGAGTTCCCCACTTTTGTATCTGTGGTCCAGACCACTCAGCCTTTCAGTCTAAACCCATGCTGTCAGTCAGTGAAGGTCTGTTTAGAGTTTAAGAAAACCAATTAACCATCAAACCACATGCCAGCACCTTCGCAGTGCTCATCTCAATTAGTCTCTTAGGTCTGAGCATAAGCTCAGTGCACCTTCTATGACCAAATCTTTTAAAATGCTCTGAAGATATTTCTCCAACAGTCGCACAGGAGAGGCAACAGACAAGTTAAGACAGTATCTCAAGTCTGTTTAAATTCTTGTTCACTGTTACTTAACTAAGAGGAATGAAGTCCAAATAACATAGCACAAAAAATAACAAATGCATTTTGTGGAGGTGATGAAGTGGGAGAAATGTAAATCTTTGCTTACTTCTACAAAATTCCTTGCTTTACTATTACAGAATTGTTGATGTTGATGAATTTTGATAGGCAATTTTGGTTATGCTGCCAATGTTTTGTTTATTTAGCTTTTCTTAAAAACCAGGGTGCTGTTTAATGGGTATCATTTCATAAGTGAGGATCATAATATCCACCGTTCAGCACTGGCATGGAGTACCGCTGTTAGCCAGTTGGCTGAAGAATGTAATGTATCTGGTAGAATAAATTTGAAATCACCCAGATGATTTTTAGCATATCCAAAACAGATTCTTTTCTAAACATTTATGTGATCTATTATTTGTTAAAGTTCTACTGAGTGCCTAGCAAAAAACAAAGCACTGTACTACCCCAAAAGATATCTACCTGCCCTCAATTCATCTCAGACTAGAACCTAAGTTTTTCTAAAAATTCAACACTTTTTGTTTCTTGAAACTCAGAGTACTTTGCTGGAGGGAGGTATTGAAATCTTGCCCATGAAAATGATCAATTGGCTTTGAATCAGAAAAACATTTTCTCTCCACTTAATTAGTAATCTCTCTGGATTGTTGTTCATTGATCTTCCTATGGAAAATGCACTCAGTGAGCTTGTTCAATGCCAGGTCGATGACGTAAGATGCTTTTATTATTCTGACTGTGTAGGAATATGAGAAAGACCAGCTACTTGTAAATTCTGGTGGAGACTGCAATCTTCCACAGACACAGATGTAGCTCCTGATGAAAAGGAAAGATGTTTAATCTTGCATTGGATAATGATGGGGGAAGGCCCTGAATCACACCTTTCTGTTCTTTAAAATGGCCCTCGTATATAAAAGCTGAGAGGACGCTGAACAATTGAAAGTATCTAACCTGTGCCAGGAACACTAGGCCAGGAACTCACAGTACAGATGTGAATAATAAAAACCTTATTTTCCAGTAGTTCATCAAAGAAAGATAGATAAAGAGAGATAAAGAAAATAGTTTTGATATAATGAGATTTTAAATTCTATGACAGATATAAGGAACAAACCGTTCTTTTCACCTAGGAGGAGTTTCAGACATCTCCCCTGAGGAGCTGAGCAGGCTGGAAGGGGACTGACACAGAAATGGTATCTTGGTCTATGAGAATCACAGGACCAGAGCTGGTACAGAAACGTTCTAGGTGGTAACAAGGGTGCGTTCATTTACTGAGGGAGTTTCTGAACCTGCGACAATCACAGTAGCCAGAGGCACATGGGAGGCCCCCAGTGAATTTTCCCACAAGTCCTGTCTCAGCTGCATTTGCCTGTTCTCCTTGAGGGCCGGGGAATCTTTTCTGCACACCCAGCGTTTGTCTCCTGGTTTCCTGATCCCCGTTATACCGCAAGTGGGGGATGGGTAAGATTGCAGTTGGTTGCCTCTCCGTGATGTTTCACCTACAGTCTTTGCTAACAGTTCTGCCAATTACACGTTCTGCTGCCCCTTAATTAAAGTCTTAATCTCTATAGTCTTCAAACAGAAAGTCTTTAGTTCTAGGCTGCAAGGAAAAAGAATGTAAGAACAGCAAATAATACACAAAATGAAACCATTCATAATTGTTTAGAAAATGGGAAAGCTAGCAGCTGCTCAATTCCATTTATTTCTGTTATCTGCAGAATTTCTCACTGAAAGCAAGAATAATCACTGTACTCAGCAGCTTGAGAAATGGAATTTTGTATAATACACAGAACTCCATAAAACTGCAAAATATCAGGAAGGTTAGCCGTCATGGAAACTGAGACTTGGGAAAAGAGTTTTTGAAATTACTTCAAAATAGTAATATGTGCAAAGGGCTTTCAGCGTTTCCAGTTAGTTCATCTATGCCTTGTTTTACTGAAGATTTTATTATCCCAGCTCATAGATGAATAAACCAAAGCACTGAGCATGTTCATGTTCATATAACAACTCCATAGCTACAGTCAAGAACAGAATTCTGATTCTCAAGTTCCCACGACCATGACTTATTCCTCTGTGTCACAGTAAACATTTTTCCCACACTGTGATCTAGCAGATGCCACTCACACTGAAGCCAGATCTGAACATTCTTGTGCTACAGCCCTCGTCTTGCATGCATGCCATGAGCTATTGCCATTTGTTTCATTAATATGTGTGTCTTCTGTTGTGAGTCTCTCTTCCTACTCATCTTCGAGGAATGTTTTAGTACCATCAAATGTCTTCTAATCCTGCACTTTTAGATAATTGGGTGCCCATGATTCACTTTTCAGTTTACTATGATAAATATTTGCCATTTCTCTTTGCTGTTATAGACTAACATCAGTGAACTACATCAGAGGTTTTCTGTTGATCTCTTTTGTTTTTGCAAATATAAGGACGTTTTATTTAGCATTTTCAAGGGCTATACCTATTTCTGGATACTTGTTTGTGTCTTGTTACCAAATTTCCATTCTCTGTCCATCCACTAGCTGTCCCTACATCTGCCCATGTCTTCTATTCATCAGACTGTCACTACATCGTGCTTACTATACGAAAGGAACAATTCTAGATGCCAAAGACAGAGATTCAGGCACCACATTCTTTGTCCATAAACTTACCTTGCTGTCAGGTAAGCCAGGGCATTTATTCACCTGTTCAAAGTTCATTCATTCAGTCTTTAGCGGCAGCTGGTACTTCATAAATTCTGTGTTAGACAGCTGTACATTAAATGGTTTCTGCTTCTGTCTCTTGTGGATTCTGTAACTCAGTGAAGGGCTATGGCATTGTTTCTAGGCTAATGTAGAAATACAGTCCTAAGGAAGTACACAGAGGCAACAACTCCTATGGAAATGGGAGAGGCTATTTAATAAACAAATGTCAGACTGGTGCAGTGGCACACACCGGTGGTCCCAGCACTCTGGAAGGGTGAGATGCGAGGATTGCAAGCTCAAGCCCAGGGTGGGCAATTTAGTGACTTAGAGAGACTCTGTCTTAACAACAAAACAAAACAAAAAGCACAACACATACACACACATTGAAAAGGCCTGGGAATGTAGCTCAGTATAAAGGTCCTCTTAGAGAGTCTGATGTATAAAGTGTGAGCGGCAGTTAGCTAGAGAAAGGAAAAGATGAATACTCCATGAAGAAACAGAGAGGCCCTCAAGAGAAAGAAAGCTTACCACATTTGGGAATTGAAAGTTGGGAAGTGTACTTGAGCAGAAGCACTCTACAGATAATAAAATTCTATTTTTCTTCAACTATAACTTTTATTTTTCAAAACCATTTTATTCATGTATTATATTATTCAGGCAAACATATATTGCTTAATAATTTGAAGATAACTGTACACTCATGAAATCACTGACCCAAGCAATGCCACAAAGTTGCCTACCACCTCTAAAGTTTTTGTTTGTGAATTTATAATTTTTAAGATAAGAACCTTTAACATAAGATTACTGTTGTAGCAAATTTTAAGAATGTAATACTGTACATATGCTAACTGTAGGCATTATTTTGCATAGTACATGTATAGGATGTATCTTGCAGAGCTAAAATTTATATCCTTTAACAAATGCTTCTCATTTCTCCCTCTCCCAGGCTTGCCAAATGCCATCCTACTCTCTGCTTCTTTGAGTTTGACTTTTTCAGATTCTTCACATAAGTGCATCAGGCAATATTTATACTTCTGTGTCTGGATAACTTCACTTAGCATAATATTATTTCTAATGACATGATTTCTTTCCTTTTGTAAGACTTGACAGCAATTCCATTGTATGTATATACTACATTATCTTTAGTCTGTGGTTTTAAAGCTCTCTCTCCCAAGTAAAGCTTAGATCAATGGTTATCCAAACGTTTCTTTGGCAGGTAGAATGAATGTCATCTGTGTTGTTCCTAGAAATAAAAATTCTAGTAATCTACACCTATTGAATCAAAATCTTTGGGATGGCAACTGACGAATGTATAACTTAAGAAAACTTATAGGTGATTGCAATGCATGCTCAAGTTTGAAAATGGATGAATTAAAGAGGTATAGGATTGGAGGGAGACACCATTTAGAATGCTGGGGTAATAATTCATGTAAGATTGATGAGTTAGTCAGGTTTCCTTGGTGGTAACAAAATACCCCAAAAAACAAACTTAGAGGAGGCAATTTATTGTGGCTCATGGCTTTATGGTTTCAGCCATAGTCACTGGCTTTTGCTGGGTGTCTGAGGGGGCAGTACATCATGGTTAATAGGTGGCGGGCTAAGCTGGTAGATGGGAAGAAGGAGCTGAAGAGGAGGAAAAGAAGGGGGTGGGGAGAGGGGGAGAGGAGAGTTGGGGAGAAGGAAGAGGAGAGGGGAAAGGGCAAAGCAGGATCTGGAGTAAGACAGGCCCTCAGGGACCGCTCTTTCCAACCAGGTGCCACATACTAAGTTTCCATCGCTCCCCAATAACTCAGCAAGTTATGAACTTATCAATGAATCAATCCGTTGGTGATGTCAGAGCCCACATGATCCAATGACTTCACAAACAGCTGTACCTCCAGACACTGCTGCACTGGAGAACAAACCTTCAATATACAATCCCCTGGGGGACATTTCTGACCCAAATCATAATAACTCACAAGCAGACAATTTTCCTGTGATCTAAAATATTGCTGTGCTGTATCAGAGGCACAGATAAGCTACCATGTATGTTCACAAGACGCAGATCCGGCTGTATGGCAGGCTTTTGTTGGGAAGGCCGCTGAAGCTGAGCCTATAGCTTTAACTCTTACCTTACTGCCCCATGTACTAGCTTTTCCCCAACCATATTCACGTTCATAGCTGTAAAAAGTGTTTAGTTATCACAGTACCAACTTGATACAGATAGGAATTACTATCTCTCCATCTTTCTAATGCATAATTTCTCAAGTAATATTCTATCATCATGAAAAATTGTGTAGAAGAAATAAACTTAAACACTTATAAATACTGTTGATAAAACTTACCCACTCTGAAAAGAAGTATCATATGGATCATATTTGAACACGGAATGTCTATGTTTAATTATTAATGTATATAACCTGAAACTGATGTCCATAGCATTTGTTAGAAATGTATGTTTGGGGGCTGGGGATATAGCTCAGTGGAATAAGTGCTTACCTAGCAAGCGCGGGGTCCTGAGTTCGATCCCAAGTACCGCCAAAAAAAAAAAGAAATGTATGTTTGACAGAATTATGTTACGCATGTGAAGTATTGTACCCGTCTTCTCCTCCCTTCTTTCCTTCCCTTTTTCCTTTCTTCCTCCCTCCTCTTAGAATTCTGACCAATTAGATTATAAACTCTTAAGGAGAAGCTAGTATTGTTTTTACTGTGTAGCCAAGAATTTAGCAAAAATTTATATTAAAATCTCCATCTTTTTCTCATGTATAGTCAAATGGAAACTTTGCAAAGTACCTTTCCTTCATGTGCACATATTTCAGGGGAGCCTGGCCTGCAAAAATAAGGTTTACCTTTTGCTTTTATTCCAAAAAATGAATATTTATTTTAATAAAATTTCTGCCATTTCTTAATGCCTCCTTTATACTTGATTTGATAAAAGTAGCATTTGCCAGGTTTATTTCTAGAAAAGATGACATTAAGGTTCTGATCATGCAAAACCAAAAACATCTCTAGAAATTTATGTTTGTACATGCACTGTGTATATGTGTTTACTTTTCTTCTCAATTTAAGTCTCCTTGCAAAATGTAAGGACGGTGTAAAATGTCAGAGAAAGCTTGTAAGGGTTAAGCCTAGAAAGCCGAACAAAGAATAAACTTTGCCAAATCTTTTAAAAAGCCAGCTGTATGCATCTGCTTGTTAATGCAGCATTATTTTGAGCTGGGAATTATGTATACATGTCAGAGTATACATGGCCCATTTGTCCTGGGAACATGTTTTGTGCATGCCCAAACTAAACAGAGTTGGCCAGTTTCCCATGAGAAGAACATGATGGTCCTAACACAAAGAAACAACAAACACTGAAAATAGAAGAGTGCCTTCATTGTTTGGGTGAGAAATGAACTGGAAATAAAAAGATGCATATGAATCAAGTCGGTTTATATATAAAATTTTTAAATTCAGTGACTTTCAATAACGACCGAATACTGCAGTACACTATTTATAGTTTTGAGAAAAGCCTTAATGAGTAACTTATCTGGAATGTTACAACTAATGTATATATCCAGCGATGCAATATGACAAGCTGTGTTTGGAATAAAAACATGTACATTTAGTTTAAATTTTTAACTAAAACTTGAAATTATTGTACTTATTTGTGCTAAGTATAGAATGAATCCTAGACTTTCAAAAATTACATATCAATTACAATCTGGTTCCATAGTATAGAGCAAAACCAAACAATAGCAGAAAAACTCACATACTAGAGCTTTAAGTGAATAAAAGCATAAACCAGTGGTGTGGTCTCGAGTGGTCAGCCTGGGTTCTGTGACAACCCCAGTGTTTTCAGGGCTGAGACATCACATTCCAGTCTTGTGTAGCCCTCAATTCTCCTCTTCCCATGAATATTACAAGAAGCGTCTGGAATTCATAGTCAAATCTCTCTTCGAGACAACAGGAGAGAAGGAGGAGGAAATAAAGCTGCCCCACCCCGTGCAAACACTTCCAAATCACCTGTCCAGATGCATGTGTTTAATGCCTGCAATCATACTACCTTTGCAAAGCTGCACTTTCTTCTTGGCTTATAACATAAAGATTTCATATCCATATGCCTCACTGAAATCGCCCCTTTGAGTAGATGCTCCACAATTGTATTAACTGTTTCCCTGTTCTTAAGTACTTATGGCTTCATTCCTACATCTATAAATAAAACACAGTGACTATCTTCATGTGGAGGAATTTTGTGTACTATTTTCAAATGAGTGATTATTAGAAAATGGAATTATAACAAGAAAACATGTGAACAATTTTCCTTTGCTAGGAACATGTTGCCACTTAAAAGAACAACAGTACTAGTTCACTTTGCTATCAGCAAAGTGTGACTTACTGTACCATTTTTATTATGCTGTCAAAGAGCATTAGCTCTTAGCTTTAGTGGATAACTGAACAGATGAAACAGTGTGCCATGCTGTTTTATTCTAATTCTATCCCAGGGATTTTCATTCAGGGGATGGATGTGGGGTGATACTGAGAAAGGATGCGCTCTACTGCGCAGATCATGCTGACCGCACGCAGCATGTATGCTTTGGAAACATGCTACACTCGGGTTGACAAACCAAGGACTCATTTCTGAGATGGCTGGATTGTTCCTCCTTATCATGTTCTCTAGAGACAGCGGCCCCACTCCTACTGAAAAGATGGTCATCTGCAGCACTGAGGGCCATCTTGAAGGCTTTCTTCACAATCTCTGGAAACAGAATATTTCTTCCCTGCTATAATTCCTTCAAATTACCCACAATTCCTCATGTTCACCTATTGTTTGCCCTTCTGATTTTAAATGGCAATTTCTGTGTGTGGTTTCAAGTAGACTCCCTGAAAGGAGAGAACTTTAGATGGAAGTGAATGTAAAACATCCTCATCACCAAGTGAAAGAAGTTTGACACTTATGAGGTAGCTATGTTTTCAGCTCTTAGATGAAAAACTCATGTTACAGATGTGCTTTTTGATGTTATTTAATATCTTGGTATTTTCTATCATGCAAGAGCCTTGTAGGCAATTTAATGCCTGGAGATTATTTCTGTGAAATTATTCAAGAAATAAAATGATAGTGTCTTACTTGCTTCCCTTTTGCATTAGAGACCAGAACTTTTGCAAAATCATACAATAACCAGTATCAGGCGCAAATCAGGATTCTTTTTATTCTTGTTCACAGACTATCCTACACTCTGATAAATGACCTTTGCATCTAGTAAGTTTTAGAAAAACATAAAATAGTCATAATTTGTCTGTTGAGTTACATATATATTAGGAATATGTCATACTCTCCAAGTGCATATGAATCATGGCAGGTGATTACAAACCAGTCGGTATTAGTACCTAATGTAATTATACAGGTGTTAAAGATGGTTGACTCTGGATTTTGTTACGTTAATACTGACTATATGTTTAAAAACCAATGCCTATATGTCGCATTGAATTTAATGATAGTTTTTCTTGAATGCTGGTAATTGCTTACTCATTGAACACTGCATTTGTATGAAAACATGGAGCTGTTAAACTCAGAGTGGGGAGAAAGAAACATGAGAGTAGACACCTGCCTCTTGGGGACTTCCACGGGCCAGGTGAGCCTGCGATGCATCCAGGTGAGAGGCCTTTGCAAACATATCAGCACACTGCACAGTATAAGCATGCAGCTGTGAGCCCTTCATCTACAAAAGCAGAATGCTTGTCTGGGAATATAGTATTATAAATTCAAATTATTTATCACTGCTCAGATTCTTTTCATTTCATATCAGTAGAAAGCTATTTTTAAAGCTTTAAGACTGCTGTGTTTTTTTATCAGTTTGTCTGGACTCAAACCGTACCTAACTTTGAAATAAATTTATTTCAGTTAATCTGAAAGTTGAAATTTAGTACATAAATTATTAAAAGTCAGAGAAGTATCAGTTGTTAGCATGCCAGCTAAAATCTTTCTTTGAGATTACTTTCTTTCAATATTCTGTGAGATAAGCCAGTATTTTTCCTTTCCTCTTCAGTTTTCTTGTGCTTATATACCATAAAGTACCTAGAGTTGCCTCCTGTCATATTTAAATGCGTTTTGCCATTTAGCTGCTAAGATAGCCTGAATCTGTCCCCATCAGATAAGGGAGATGGAATTTTCAAAAAGTTTATAGTGTCCATTTATGGTATTAAAGTGCCTTTGTGATTTCAAAACTGGATTTGCAGTCTAGGTGCAATGGCTAAGGGTCATCTTGTCAGTATTCTCTCAGCCTTCATCTTATTGAGCTTTTGGGCTAGGGAGCTGCTAATTTATCTCCTGCACAATATCCAGTCATCAGGGCAAAGAAGGACCCTGTCTGTATTCACTGGCATTGGACAAAGTCAAGCAGAGGGGGATCAGGCTCAGGAAATTCAGATGTATGTGACTTTTGACACTGTATGATGTGCAAAACCTAGTGAATTTGCTGGCTAGTAGATGAGCTATTTATTGAGAAGAGAGCTGCAAGAGAACAGCCCTGCTTTCCAGGAACACAGGCAGCTGAGAAGAGGGCACGGACTGCTCCCTGTCCAGCTGGGTGAGAAGCATCCTCACAGCTGAGAGCCCTAACAAAGGACATTACACAGCCCTGAGCCAGGCAGATGGGATCTGTTAGCCACTGCTGACTCCAACAATAGACCAAAAAGGAAAGCTGCCGCTGTGTTCCCAGACATGAATAAGAAAGTCTGTTGGTGGGGCAGTCCCTGAGTGGACTTGTAAGGGAGGCGGAGTAGGGGATCTGAGAGGCAGGAATATGATTAGCACAACTCAGTGAGGAAGTCTGCAGCATCTTGGGCAAGCGAGCTGTTGATTTCAGTAATCCCTTCTTCTTTTGCTTTGCCTTATATGCAACATGCACAGAAAAATCATTTCTGCAGCCATTTTATTCTTTGTTGAACATTTATTAAGTGGCCAGTTGACATTAGACAGAAATATTGAACTTGGGGGACAAAATAATCAGTAAGACTCAACTTGGTTCCAAAGGTATAAAGACCTGTTGAAGGAATAGACACAAAAAAATAGAAAGATAAAGAGCAAGGGCAGTACATTGACTTCAAACAGAAATGCCCGGTCCTTCCTTCACCTTGAGGCCCTGTTCATTTGTTCTGTTTCTCTCTTAACCGTGGTTCAGAGTGAGTTTTAGTGGCTCTAGGTCAGTAGGGGGAGTTTCACGGGAACAGCTGCATTTCCCAGAGTATTGCCAGGCAAAAAATTTACCTAAGTAAATGTATATCTCATTTTCATAATAAAAGTTTTTAAGAAGGAGTTGAAGTATGTAAAAATCACAAATATAAGTCACCATACAAAGAGGATGGCTAGCACGGATGCACTACTTAGAGCGTTTTGCTGCAAAATCCTGAGTCTGAGTAAGATGACATTTGTCTTCTTCAAGGAGGTGGACGGTGTGAGTGAGGGGCTTATGAAAGTGAAGAGAGGGGCTGTGAGCATGGGGACTGAGAGGGGGGCAGGCAGTCTTAGCTCCTGTTGTGGCAATGAAGCCCTGATGATGTGAGAAACATTTTTAGAGGATTCTTTAGCAGTTGTACTAAATTAGCGCACTGTAGAGCCTCTCAATTTCCCCAAAAGAAAACTCACAGTAAAAATATGTATTATTGTTCAAGCTCATTGGTCTGTCACTTTCTCAGATGTGGATCAGTGCAGAGATGAGGCCACAGACCTGCATAGCTGCATGCAGGTTGCATAGTCCCTGCTCACTGGGCGGTGTCTGGGAAGAGTGGTTTGGAAATGAAGACATCTAAGTATACCCTGAATGCTGAGGATGGTGTTTCTATTTCTGAGTCTATATTCTTAAGAGAAGTTAGATGCAGATGATTTCAGTGTCCATCACTGAGGAGAAAGAATGGCTGGGCGAGGGTGCCTGGGCCAGGGCTCCTCTGGTCTATGTGCTCCTTAATTTAATCACTGGAGATGTTCTCATGAGCATCACCACTAAGAAGGAAAGAAGCAGTTTTCAGAGGTTAAGAATAATCGGCTGAGCACCATTTCTCCAGTGAGCAAACACAAGGGAAGGTAGGAGAGCCTTTTCTGGTCAGATCCGAAGAATACTGAACAGGAGAAAGAGATGGGCTGGGAAGTGTGTGTCATTCGGACATTGTAGCATTATCCGCATCAAAACATTTCCACCATGATGGAAACAATAGCATTCTTTGTAAAAGCTATGCTAAGTCACCTTGAATGCCGCCAGGGCTGTCCTAACGTTGAGAGGTTTAGCAAGAGAGATTAGTGCTCTGGCACAGCCCAGACTATGATGGATGCTTGGTTAGTTATTTTTCTCTTTTCTGAGACAAAATACCCAACGCCCAAAATTAAAGGGGGAAATGTTTATTTAGCTCAGTTTGTGGAGGTCTCACAAACCGGCTGGCCCCAAGGCAGGTGACATGGCAACAGGCATCACAGAGGAGAAACAGTTCATCATGGGCAGAAGGCAGCAAAGCAAACAAGGGACCTTAGCAGCTTTTTTCTGCCTCTTGAATAGTCTTTTGAGGCCTGCAGGAGTATGTGGTACCGATTCAACCAGCAGACGAGTTTGGTATTCACCCACTGCTAATCTTAGCATCCATAATCCTAGCATCGCACCATGAATCAATCACACTCTCTGGATTCATCCATTTGTGAAAAAGCCCCAACTAGGACCACATGAGACTTTGAGAGGGACATCTAGAGACAAACCATGACAGCTCTGTTCTGGCCACCTGTGCCATAAGCTGCATTACTTACATCTCATTTGTCCTTGAAAACTAACTGCCACATGCAATATGAGACACGAATCCACTAGGACACAGAAAGGATAAGCTACAAGCCTAATGTTCCATTGCTTATAAGGTCTGACATGGTACAGAAATACTATTTTCTGACTCTCAAGCCTTAGGTTGGTTTGTTTTATTTCATTTCATTACAGTGCTTTTCAGTACCTGTGGTGTCCATTGAAACTATTAACTGGATGAAAAATTCAGCAGAAATAAAAAAGATTAAGATTTTCAGTCAGGCATGATGGTGCACATCTGTAATTCCAGTACTGTGAGGCTGAGACAGGAGGATTCCAAGTTCAAAGCCATCCCAAGCAACTTAGCAACCTGGCAAGACTTTGTCTCATAATAAATTATAAGAAAAAGACTGAAGATGTAGCTCAGTGCAAAGACACTGGGTTCAAATCTCCAGGATCACAAAAAGAAAAAACAGTAAAAAAGATGATTACCTGCTAGTGACTTATGACAGTTTGCTTGACAAAATGGCACACAGGTTTTCCTCATGGAACAAATTAACACTTACGCGATCATGCATAGATATCACTTATGCTTATTGCATAAAAATAAGATGTCAGCTACATGTAAAGTTATTTAAAATTTTTCCATTTATTTTACCTATGTAAGTATTTAGTGATACTGAGGATTGAAGGCCTTCAACCCGAACTACATCCCAGCACTTTGTATTTTTTGAGACAAGATTGAACTATTCCTGTCTCAGCCTGCCAGCGTGCTTTGATTTACAGGCATGTGTCACTACTTCCAGCTACCAGTTCATTATTGTAGAGATACTGCAGAGGTATTATTCCAATAAATAAGTATATAGAATGTTTTCTTCTATCATCAGACTTTGGGAAGGAAGAAAGAGAAATCTCTGTGCTAGTTGCCTATGATCTCATATTCTCAGCGCATTTCCTAGAATTCTATTGCTATTTTGGTTTTTTGGAGGTAGAGGCAGGGTTGGTAGTGAAGTACACCTACACTACATCAGGGTGTTTTCGGTTCATTAAATGAAAGTTCACCAAGAGCAGAGGCACACACAGGGTAAACGGTATCTCGCGAGAGGCATCTCTGGAGTCAGGTTGCCTGGGTTTAAATCCCAGCTCTGCCATTCACCAGCTGCTGGATCTCAGGCAAGTGTGGAGTGTCCCTGACCCTGTGATACGTGTTGTTCACAGAAGCAGCCCCACGGTGCTGCTGGGAGGTGAAGAGACTGATAGTTCAGTGACTAAAACATGGCACATGTTAATAAATGCTTAGCATTACTGACAGAAAGAATCAGCCTTGGTCACTCAAGGCCAGGGAAATGTCTGTGCTCCTATGTCAACAGAAGCATGGAGCAAAATGATCACAGCATGAGCCAAAAGCTCACATTCTGCCTTATTTTCTGAACCCCTTTTTTAAAAAAGGAGACCATGGCAATGAGAAGAAAAAGGGGTTAAATCCTACTCCACAGAATCTTTACTTTTTCCTTATTCTTGCATTCTCTCTGCTTTCCAGCACAGCCTGTAAGTTCAGCTAAAACCCCAAGCCTCCTCCAATCTTTTGATCAACTCAAAGTTTAATCCTTCCCATTTTAGCTGGATTTGCTCTAAGAATAGGCTGCTGAATTATAGAAGACAACTCAATTTTCACTAAGCGTGAATGGATTTAATTTTTGCTTTCCTTTTCCTTTTATTTCAGAAGATCTTTATATCAAAATGCCTTCTGGAAACTGGGAAAATAAAATTAATAACAGAAAAAGATTCTATCAAAATATACATGTAGTGATATTAATTAGCTTGATTGAACTTTCTCTGATGTGTTCATCAGTCAGAACATCACACTGTGTCCCATGTACTTTTTGCCAATTTTCAAAAAAGTGACATAGAGATAAGTGAAACCTCCATGCACAGAAGCAAGCAACCACGCTTCTGTGTTACACATGAAACTCTTCTTCTTAAAGAAACTCCCTGTTTTACAGGGAAGAGATAAACAACCCCCCAAAACATTTTCCTGACAGGATCCTTCACATAAATAAATGTATTGCCCCTTTCCTGTCTCTGCACAGGAGTTAAACAATGGACACTTAAAAAGGAAATGATGTCAATACCTATCAATAAAAATCAAACTGCGCTAGAGGAAACACAAATGAAACACAGTAGGAAAAAACACAACTTTCTAGCTTCTGTTGGTAAATCTATGAATGGTCGTCAGTTATTAAATTTAAAGCAAAATTTCATTGTATCTCCATGCTGACTTGAGTTCATTATGTATGCACAGTTTTACTAATCAGATCTTTCAGCAAAGAAAATAGGAATTCCAAAGAAAAAGATAAAATCAATTGTCTTTAGCAAGCGGAATTTATAGCTCTGAATATATGTAACTATTTTTTATTAAATCTTGAAATCAGACTGGCACGCCAATGTCTTTTATAGCTCTGCATTCTGGAGAAGGCTATTTTAGCAGAGTTTACAGATGATTGTGGAAAATATCTTGAAAACCATTTATCATTTTAATGATACTGAATAAATGTTTGGCAGAACATTCAGACTATGGATAAAAAGACAGTATAAAATATGTGAAGAAAGATCTCAACTATGTCTGTGGCAAATTTGCAGCATTAGAGTTTGATGTGTTGCAAATTAATCTTATTCTCAGGGAGTGGTTTCTCCTGTGGCTAGTTTAGTTGTTGCTGAATGAGGATATATCTAAGTGACCTATTTTGCCAGGGTTGAAAAGCCACAGTCAAATCTTTTTAGCCTGTAAGTTAATTCTTTGTATTCACTCTAAAATAACTGCTTTTTCACAAATTTTTCTGAAAAGTAAACTATTGCAGTAGTAATAGGTTTTCCTTATTGCCATCCACATTTCTTAGCTGAATATTAAGTGGGCATCATTTTTTGGGCCAGCTTCCATTGTATGTGCACTGAAATATTTAAAGCTTTGCATATACATATCGTAATAAAGCAGACTGAATTCCCAAGGGCGGTGTTGTCTTTGAACTGAGACAATGATGCTCCAGTCTTTACCCTGTGTTAAGAGAGGGGAAGGAGGCTACTGTTGAAATGGTATCAACCAATCCCCTCGGGCGAGGTACCGTGACTCACGAGTCCAGTGCATCCAAGTAGGAACTGTGAATGGTTTTCATGCTGGAATTCATTACCCATGATAACAGAGATCTTAATTTAATCCAAGGCCATGAGCACAGAGGGCTTAGTCCCCACCAGGATTCAGGAACCCAAAGAAGCAGTAAAGATGGGAAGATTGCTCCTACTCACAGTTCCATGTGGTGGTTTAACCAGGTCTTTGTTCTGTCCAGCAGTTCAAGGTTGCACAGAATCTGAAGGGTTCTCAAAGTAAAACAGAACGGAATATTAGTCTGTGAAATAACCTCAATGATTTGTTAGTTGGCTTGATATAATCTACAGTAATAAAGAAAATGGTGCAAAATAATTACAGCAATTATAACAGGCAATAAATCATTTTTTGTGGATTTTAAATCTTTTATTAAAACTGTCATCTTTCCACAAGTCATTATTTTATATCACAGTCTAAGTCAATGTAGTCTATTTATACAATGAATAAATGTACAGAGGGAATAAAAAAAATAGGCTTAGGCCACATTTTGAATCTAAATTCAGCAAACTGTCTAGTAAACTATCTTCCTCTGTTCTCTTTACATTTCTGTTAAAACAATACTGTGTATAATTATCTAATTATAGTCTCACGTATTTGGGGGAAGAAAGAGAGAAAAATACTTTAAATATCAGGTTTGTGCTTTTAGTTGTGGCTGTTACATTTCTAAAAGGAAAAAGAAAATATACTACACAATAAAAGAAAATTTTGAAGAGAGAAGCAAGAGCTCATAAAAGACCCTGCAACCGTTATGTGGGGGAGTAAACAATTCTACTGGATTTGCACCAGCCATTTTATTTTCTGAGCAGTATTATTTATTCCACCAATTTTTGGTTATTTATAAAGAATTAGATTATGTTACTGTTGTAGCAAGCCAACAGTCTTGAAATTCTTAAGACAAATTTATAGCATCTGCATTTCCAAGCGATTTTCTTATTTACCTCCAAAGATTATGATATTAGCAAGTGAGATATTGAGGATAATTTCATCCAGATTATTTTTTTAAATTTTTCCTCCCAATACTCAAAAATAGCCCTTGAACTGTATAAAATTTAGCCCCACAGCGCTGCCATAGAAACCTGAAAACATTTATAAACGTCATCATTTGGCTGCTAAACCGCAAAAAGCAAGGAAGGAAGGGAAGGAGAGAGGGACGAAGGAAGGGGACCATGTAGCCCTGCAATTCGAGGCTCTACAGCAAACCGGAGTCAGACACCGGCCCACCCCGCCATCATAAAAGGTGGTGAGAGATGGTAACCTCTCTCTGTTAGGAGCATTAATCGCTGTAATTCGTAGAATTTGCTCATGTATTGCTACATTGGCTACATTGCTAATAGACATTCAGAAGACCATTTAGTATTTTCTTGCTTTTGTCCTCTACAGAGAATCTCTGAATACAAAAATCCTCTAACTGTGTATGTGCAAAGATTGCCAGGACAAAGACTTAGGACCTCACTCTGAGCACTCACTTGTTTTTCAGATAATTTTGACTAATTTCTAGTCATCATGGAAGTAAGGGCGACAACTTACCTAGCATGCGTGAAGGCCTAGGCTCAGTCCCGGATGCCACAACACCTACACACATACACAAATTATAGAGAGCTCATGTCAGAAGCAGTTATAAAATGACATTTCAACTAACCAATGTCTTTTAAAAATTATAATCAAAACTTTATTTGCCCTTCATGGGAGGAGAGGTACAGGAAAGAATTCACATGAACGCGTTTAAGATACAAAACAGCATGTGCTGTAGATTATGATGCCTGGGGAAGGCAGCAATGCATTTAAACAACAACTCTAAGGCATCATGACATAAGTTTTGTAAGTGCATAGCGTTAATAAATGCTATGTTGTATGGAAAAGTGAGACATTTTTTATAGGTGGAGAAGTTTGTTACCTGAACTGATCCCTGGAATGAAGGGCCTTTTAGACAATAATGCCAGTTGAGCTAAGCAGCAGAGACAGAGGAGCTGGTGTGTTCAGAGGGACAGGATCTTGGAATAGCAAGAAAGGGGTCCTACAATAAGAGATCGAGACTCCAGAGAGGAAGGAGCCTACCAGTCTTGGGATTTGTGCATCAGGTTGAGGACATTTGGACTTTTTCCTAGAAGAAATGTGAAGATTTTTTTTCAATCAAATTAACATCTCCAGACTATAGTTTTGTGGCAGAATAAAAGTTGGTTTTCTCTAAGGAGTAACCAGGTCAGTGGCACCTGGGGAAACTATTGACATGGGACAGAGTAGGAGCTTCCTTAATGTGAGCAAGGGAGTAAAAGCAATGGAAGGGACACTTGCCTGGGGACCACCCCAGACCGACACAACCCATTCCTCTTCCTTGTCACATGTTCTGAACTTGGAATTTTTATTCTCATCATGATGAGAAACACATGGCTGGCATTATTCATAATTACTTTAAGCAAAGTGGTGATTCAAAAGCAATTGGCTGTTAAGTGGAGCGTACACAGAATTATGCTGGAGACCATGGCCACGGGAATCAATGAAGGATAGCAGTTCAGACTTACTTCTTCATGAGTTCCAGGAGAGTCCGTTCTCCATATCCACACTAAGACTTGCTGCAGTGAAAGATGATTTATCCTTTAAAATAGGGTTTTGTATAACAGAATATTGCAAAACAGCTTTAGGGATAATTTCCTAAGATAAAGGTTTGAATACAGCTCATTATTCTTCATATAAATAAGAGATCTTTTCCCAATTTAGAAATTGAAGGATTACTTTGGGGATTCTTTGGACGAGCTGTATGAGTTAAGTAACTGGCTCATGTACATTGAAAAAAATGCCTTTGTAGTTTAAGAGAGCTGAAGCAGAGGCTCTCTTTGTTGATGTGTCAAACATCAGAGATATTTTCCAATGGGCCTTGAAGAGTTCAGTATTCGCTTTAATTGGAATTATACCTGGGTGTTTAATGGGGACTCTCCAAACTACCGAGCAAAGCCAGAGTAAACGATGCTATTGACCTGGTGAAATAAAGTTAGCGCTGTCACAGATGCTCCATAAAGTGGCACGTAATTGCAAATGGGAAATTGGGGAAATAGCAGAAGAGGAATTTGCATGCAAGCAAATTATATCTTTATATGTAGTTGTATTCCTCTTACCAAGAGCTGTTAAAAGACGGAAGGCAAAAGAAAAGCTATTTTTATAACTGAGCATCCATAAAGATATACACTTCCTTCAGCTGGAAATGAGGCTGCATTGCCAGTAGGATTTAATCAATTGCCAGCCATGTGGTTTTTCTAGTTACTGAGAGGCTTTGTATTTGAGTTCTGATTTAGACTGTGTGTTCTTTAGTTAAGAGTGGGAACTTCTATAAATGTCTCTTCAAAACCTGCATGTGCTGTTCATGTTGATTTTAAAATACAGGCTATAAACAAAGCCTAAGAGCCCTTTAAGAAGTAAGTTAGTGCCAGAAGGTCCCAGGAAGGAATAGGAATAAAACAGCAAAGCTTGAAGAGCTTATAAAGAAAGTGTGGCAGCACTAGCAGAAAGCATGAGCTTTCATGCCGGGTGGTTGTTTTGAAGGACAGAGATCTCTTGAAACAGTGGAAAAATTAGGAAGAACAAACAATATACCAAAAAGAGACCCTCAAGAAGGTTCAGGCAAAGCTGGAGAGTAGAGCTGCTTCCTGACAAGATTTATACATGGAGAAAGTATAAATCTGGGTTGTACTAAAATTCCTATCTAGGTTGTACTAAAACACAGAAGTATCTGTGTTTGGACACCATGAATCCACAAATGACTTTGGGTTGAAGAAAACACTCTGTTTGACTTAGAACAGGATTTAAATTTACAATGGCTAGCCAGAATTAAGGCTCATTGCAAATTTTTACTTCATTGAGACTTGTCAGTATTAGCATTTATAAGTCACATGAGTAAATGTTTAAGATGTTACCTGCTATGTTTCATTATTTTAAGAAAGACAGTGGGTGGGTGACAAAGAAATAGAAATTATTAACAGTGTAAGGCTGTGACCAATAATGCATAAAAATGTATGCAACACTCTCTTATATCCAGTGACAGCCAACCTTATCACACCTACAGAACTTAGGTAAAAAGTTACTTAGCCTAATAAGTTCCAGTTGGTGGCAGGAGAGCTGAATAATAAGGCATTATTCTGGACACAAGTAAGAAATGGTAATTTTAGTTATACCACAGCTCTGAAGCATGACCGTGTCTGAATTCCAAATTTGGTCATTTTGAGTATTACAGAAAGCTGAAACTTGGACTTCAGGGTTTATTTCTCTGTTTTTAAGGGTTTATCATTAAATTAAGGACCTTCTAAAATCATCCAATTTTCTCAGGACATTTCACATATACTACTACCTTAGTTTTTCTTCTGAGTCTTTCTATTGGTATTGGGTTAGTAACCTTGTAGTGTCCCTGGAAGGCAAGTAACTTTGGCCCCAAGTTACTGCTGAAAAAGCCAAACCACGGACAAATTGGAAGCCAGTCCCAAGTTAAAATGTATAATATTTATTTGGTACAGGACGATGGGTACTCATCTCTTTTTCCTCACTAAGCAAGATGTGCAACCTAAGAGAGCGGAGGGAAGGCAAAGCAGGCCATGATATTCACTGCCATCATTTAATAGATGGAAAAACTGAATGCCCACAAATTTGTGAACTATTGGCTTGGATTTTGTTTGCCAAGCTATGAGCAAACTTAGCAGAGTTGCCATGTAAAGAGCAGCTATTTAAATGTTCTTCATCTTAGTAAACTCAAATTTTAAAAAAAGAGGAAACATCAAGTAAGTTTTTGTTTTTAGGACCTGAATTTAATTTGAAATAAACATGAGGTGTAGCTGTTAGAAAAATATGCAGTCTTTTTAGGCAGGTAAATGGAACTATTTTTGCTTCCTATTATATTGGTTTGAATTCTGGTATTATGTATCATGAGATTTTAAAGTAAAATAATGTAAAATACCAAATGTAAAATTAGCTACATGTAAATATTTGAAACTGCGAGAAGACTCACAGTAAACTTTAAATTTTTCCAAGTCAACAAATAAAATAAGCATCAAAAGTAAGAAAAAGCATAATACTTCTAGTAATTTAATGTCTGTTCCTATTTTTTCTGTGTACACGTATGCTACTGTAATATCTTTGTAATGCTTCCTGTAAAGAGAATAAAAAGACAATTTTGTTATTGCTATAGTCAAACGAGAGTTTGTTTTGTTAGTCTAGAAATTTTTTTCTTAGTTTCATAAATCATTATTGAAACTGTTATAATAATGCTATGCAGGATTTCTGTCAAGCACATAAAAATTTCTATCAGTTATCTTTTACATAAGACTTTCAAACTAGAACGTGTCAAAATTTCTTGGCAATGACTAATGTATTTTTATTTTAAAGAGGAAAAAATAAAGCAAAATTTCAAAAGAAGATAATACATCACCTATTGTTATCTTTAAATTAGTTACTCAGAGTACAAAATATAGCACTTAATTGTCCAAACAATGTTACACCAACCTTTCTTTTCAATGAACTAAGAGAAATTAACATTATGACTGTCTTAACCATCTTTATATATATATATTTTCCTTTTCCCTTGCTTCTTTTCTCTGTTCCTCCCTCACAGTTTCTCTTTCCTTTTGAACAGTTTCTTCCTATTTTACAATATCCAGTGTACATTTTGGATTTTATTTCCTTTCAGCTTCCTATACTAGGGAGACAATATGATGTTTACACATGTGAGCATGATTTATTTCATTCATGAGTATGGTCTTGAGTTGCTTCCATTACCTAAAACAGTCTTCAGTTTATTCATCATTATGGCTGAGTAGCACTCAGTTGTGTAAAAATACTACATCTTTTTTTATCCATTCTTTGGTTGATATCTCCAAGATCTAGCTCCTATAAACATGGGTGCACATATATTGCTGTGGCGTGATGATTTGGATTCTTCTGGAAAGATACCCAGAAGGGGAATAGCTCTGTCAAATAGGACTTTCAATCTTAGTTTTTCGAGGAATCTCCACATTGATATCCACAGTAGTTGCAACAGTCTACACTCCAACCAACAGTGGAAAAGAGTTCCTTTCTCCCCTCAGCCCCACCAGAATTTGTTATTGGTTGATTTCTTGTTGATAGACATTTTTTCTGGAGTGAGATGGAATCTCAGTGTTGTTTTAATTTGCATCCCTCAAATGGCCAACATTTTTTCATGTGTTTATTTGCTCTCTGTATTTCTTCATCTGATGATAAGACTAGTCTTTAATGCTCTTTGAATGAATGTAATTAGTCACAAACAAGAAACCTCTGTTTTGATCCCTTTGAGCCAAGGAATATTAGAAACCTTCTGGAAGCCATGCTTGCAATCACTGCCCTATGCTCTGAAGTGGCAGCACGTCGTCCCACGAAACACAAACTACAACCATCCTCAAATTAGCCTCATTATAGCTGTATTTCCACTTGTTTCGTGGCCATCCTAACACCCTGTGACACTGGGGGATTTGGGATGCAAAGCAACAGCAGTTCATACATATTGAAGTCAAAAGGTTCAACCACTGCAAATTTCACAAAAACTTTTCATAACCTGTGCAAACAATTAGGGATTCACTGACAGAGGAAAGGTTATAAGAAAAGCCTAAATCATGATAAAGTAATCTCTGCTAAATTTAATAAACCAATGAAAATACAGATGTATGTAAAGTTTAAAGTATAAAAATGGATAGCATTTATGATATATCTTTATAGGCATTGTATTGTTTGTGATAAATAGTGAATGAATGAATTAGGGAGTGAATTTTTAGCTATACATATTACCAATATGAAGTGGATGGTAATACCAGTAATATTAAGAAAATTTTTGTGTGAAGTGAAATCAATATTTTAGAAGTTTGGTGCATTCTGAAGTAAGGCTAAATCCTCAAATTTACAGCGTCCTCAAAGATATAACCTACAGCTAAAGCTGAGGATTAAATGGCCAACTGGAAAAACATGAAAATTCTTGATCAAATAGACAGAAATTTGAGCATGTGTCTGTATGGATGGGTAAAGAGATAGTTAAAATATATATCAAGAATTATTAACCAATAAACTGGGGAGCAAATTCTTATATTTATGCATCTTTAAGTTGTTTTTTGTTTGTTTTTTTTGTTTGTTTCAGCTAAAACTGTTTAGAGAAACTTACAAAGAACCTGCCCAGGTCACGAGAGCTGCATTGAATCATTCATTTAGCTCATCTAGAGTAAACTGGGCTTGTTATAATATTGCACTGAGCATGCTCAGAAGGATTCATGACCTCTATCTTTCCTTTTTGAACTATGACCTTAAACTGAATATGCTCAGAGATGTTCCCATTCCTATATCTCCTTTCCTGTGTGAATACGCAGAGATTATCTGAACAGAATGCTCATGCTTTGTTTTGGAGCATGGCTGGTATGTAACTTGGGTGCTGACCTTGTCTGCTCTGGGAGTAAGTCATCCTGTGTTCTTTTATCAACTGTCCTCATTGGCTTTGCTCACCCAGAGAACCTACTGCTTTCAGTCATGGAATGGCCACAGGGCTGACTGCGGAAGGAAATGTTGTTGAAGGACTCTGAGAAAGTTCACACGCGCTATTTGATACGAATATGATAATATTCTTTTAAGTGCCACATTTTAAATAATAGCTTGCATTGGAAGGGAAATGTATGGTACTATATTTAACTACACAGTGGCCTGACAATCACGCCTCCAAGGATTCTCACTCATGGTTTTGTGTGATATAAATACAAATATAAAAAGAGGTCAGTTGATTATTTTTCTAATAACCCTATTCATTTTACATTCATGTATGTGTTAAAATCTGAGAAAACCTACTTAGCCACCACACTAAGACTCAGTTACTTTCTTTTTCTCCCTTGTCTTGGGGGTTGCTCATTTAAAAAAACAGCGAACCAAACAGTGAAGGGCGCCTTGTTCAGTTTTCTCAGTGATTATGTCTTTATCTTGGCTTATTCCGCTCCACAGCTCTCAGGCCACCTTTGCTCTCCCAGACCGAGGCCTCAGTGTGCAGAGAACTCACAGTGCAGGGAAGACGCTAGCTCTGAAATCAAGCAGACTAGATCTTGATTCCACCAGCTTGCAAGGTGAGTTCCCTCCACCTCGGTGCTGTTTCCGCGTTCGTGTTCATTAAACTCTGCTTCAAAAGGAGAGCGCATGTCCAGCATAGCGCTTCCTAAACACCAATGGCATGTACAGTAAATGTATCAGGTCACTTTTTCTGGTTTATGTGCTGTGTAGCTGTTATGTTGGATACACTGATTACACAGATTCGCCTTTTTTTGGGAAGCAAATATTATCCATTATCTCTCTACAGGTACTGTGTGATCCTTTTTGCAAAAGTTTCTGCTATATAACTCTTCATGCATGATCATCTGCAAAAGATCAAAACAGTGAGGCACACTCCCTCTCTCTCCAGTGCCTCTCTCTTGATCCTCTTTTCTATTTTTTTTCTTAGAAGGAAGAGAAGTGTAATGAATGGTGTAGAAAAGAACGGAGACATAAAATTTTCCCATGACAAAAAAAGCAGTTAGGAAATTTGGGTCTACGGCCATACCGCCCTGAACATGCCAGCTTTTATCTGATCTTGGAAATTTATTTTATTTCATTATTCTTTTTTTATGACCAAACTCTGGTCTCCTGAGGAACAGGAATGCTGTCTTCCCCCATTAGTTGTCAGGGGAAACACCATGTGAGAAACAAACAGGAAAACGGTGGGGCGCAGGCTTGCTGTCATCACCTAAATCTTCTTTCCATGCCCCATGTTTACAAACATGCTGTGTTCTCCTTGACAAAAGCAGCTGCAGACATGCCTGACTTCAAGGCTTGCCTTTGTGTGTGAAGTGGTTGGGGTGAAAGGCGCCTGCTGTCAGTTCTCAGAGGGTGCTGAGCAAGGGCAGGGTGCCAGCTATGGAGGACAAGTGAAGTTGGGCAGAAAGCTTAACTCTTTGGAGGTAAATATATTCATTCCAGGTTAAAGTTCATTATGGAAAAGACAACTTGGTTTAAACAGCTGTAATCTGAGCCAGAAGACACTGAAATTTCCTGCTGGTACCTTTGTTATCCGGAAGTCCTCTTGTGATGCATTAGGGTTTTAGTCCCAGACATCAGAATGTAAATAAAGGAGAGCTTTGCTGAATGTCTGCCTGTCCTGTGATGACACCAAGGGCAAAACTTTTCTTGAAACCTGGGAGAATCAACACTGTGCTCCTCCAATTTAGCTGAGAGCCAGAGCACAAAAACCCCACTCCAATCTACCTTTTTTGCCTCAGTGAAATCCCTTAGCAGCACTAACAGTCAGTTAAATACTCACGAGAAGACTCAATACAGGTGCTCCTGGAAAGGACGATAGAGGTCTTTTGCTTAGCAATCTGTGGCCCCCACCGAGATAACCTCTGTGCTGCTAAAGGAAAGGCTTGGTGGGGGTGGGCAGCTCAGAGCAGTAGCTCTTCGGTCTTCATGTAACTCACTGCATTTCTAGAATTCCCAGAAGGATTTCTGATATCTTTTATAGACTCAGGGTGGAGGCAAAGGTGTTTCACAGACAACAGAGAGACAAAGCTCAAGCACTCCTTTGCTGTGTACAGGTGCTCCGCTCTTTTGGCTGAAGACTTTACCTGTAATGTATTTATTCAACACACACTCATTAAAAATATATTATATACCAGGTACTCCCTAGATGCTAAGCTCACAAGTCCCTATTCTGAAGATGTATGTGCCAATTTTCATGATTTGGGCAGTCAGAGGTTTTGATTTTTTTTCAGTCAGTAATAACTTGTTGGGAATGAATTCATCAGTCTCTGTTCTTTAAAAATAGGTTTTGGGAGCAAGATATGAGGAATTAAACAACTAAATTTTAGATTAGCCCCCAGTGTACATGCACACGTGTGTGTGTGTGTGTGTGTGTGTGTGTACATGTGTGTGTGCTTAAGGAAAAAAGAGTTTTGGAGTCTACAGATAAATCTGTGCCATTCTTATTGCACAAGAAGCAAGCATAATGGACAAGGTGAACCTCAGACTTTAGTGAGATGGAATTAAACAGAATATTGAAAATGGCAAAACCAAATGACTGTTTAAACCTCACCAGCCCCTTTGCAAAAAAATATGACCCCCACTGCTTAAAACAGCTAGCAACGAATTTGCTTCACGGGCTCCTCCCAAAGCAATCAACCCTTAGCAGTTCCCTTATATTAGGACACAGGAAGGTTGTACCTTAGACAATTATATATCTCAAACTTGCTTCCTTATAACGAAAAAATAACATCCGGAAGAAAGCCTCAGAGCTAAAGACCACGGATTCTAGAGGAGTCGTTAATCCTTGCTTGACTTCTTTCCTTTTCATTTCATAAATTACACACATATCAAATAGAGACAAAGAAAATCTTCTTCATCTTTCAGTTAAAGATGAAAACGTTTTTGACCCATTAATAACTTTGAAAAACCTTTCCACAAAGAAATGATAGATTAAATACTTAGCTCAGATATTTTCTTATTCAGGATAACTAATAGGCTACATAGAAGATGCTTTATTATTACCTTTTAGAATATAAACAATGGACATCAACTCCTGGCACAGATTTATCTGTAGACTTCAAATCTCTTTTTTCCATAAGCACACACACATATACACACACACAAACACACACACACATGTACACACATGTACACATACACGTACACACATACACATGTACACAAACATGTACACGCACGTGTGCATGCACACTGGGGGCTAATATAAAATTTAATTGTTTAATTCCTCATTTATTGCCTTTAGAGCAGAACTGAAAACATGTGCCCTCCTCTCATACTTAGATTTTGTATCTTGTATTTTGGTATCTCATCAAAGATGAGCTTGAGATTTGTTTTTTTGTTGGTTTTGTATTTATATTTCATGACTAGTGAAAAAGAGACAATCCAGTAGAGATTTTAAATTCCCTAAAGCTGGGCAATGAGTTTTACTTCCTTTATATTCACCATAGCTCCTAGAATCCAGTAAATCCAGTTCATTTACTGGATTCCTTTACTGCCCACATGTAAGGAATGAATGTACTGTGAGTAAATAAATTAACTGTTTGGATGACCATTTGAAGACGGGCCAATCAACTAGATTTATGAAACTGAAGATTACTCCAAACTAAGGTTTCTTTGCTCATAATCTTTAATTCTCTGACATTTTAGCCAAACATAATTATCTAAATCACATACCTTCCAACAACCTCAGCCTCAAAGAAATCCAACTGATTCTTAAGGATGTAAAAAGTATGTAGTATGTAAATTTTGCAGCTGTTTCCTTTCTGGAATTGAAGATTTAAGTAAATGCAAAAGGAAATACGACATCAGCATAACACTTTAGGTTTAGACTATGAGGAAATAATATATGAAAATAGAATAAATAGAATATAAGCCATCTTTTTGTGTTCCAAAGAAAATGCTGGAAAGGGTATGAATGAAGAATAACCATAGAAGCAGAAAAATTCAATAGGATGCAAGCTTCACAATTTCAATGACAATGCAAATGTTTTTTGTTGATTTGTAATTTCTCTGCAGATGTGACTTTGAAAGTTTGGACGTCTACTGGAACTTAGCATGGAACACATGTCTCTGGTGTAAACGCTGGGACCTTTTTAGGGAAGGTCAGCTGGAAATAGCTTCTGGAGATGGATCTTTATGTTTTCCCAAGGTGAGCATTCTTTTCTTGTTTTGGCATAGGAAAAGTCTTTTGTAAGTTAGCTCACTGTCATAAAGTTATAGTATAAATCTGCTGAAGTGCTCTCTTGGGAAGTAGTAGAAAACAGAATTAAGTTGACATGCTGTTTCCTCCAGCTGTTCCTGACATTTACTGATTTTAGCTCATATCTGATAGAGCTTATTGCTACAGTCAAGTAGGCCCCCAAAACCTAAATAACTGGCCATCTCACAAATGAAATGGTTTGTGTTTTCCTTATATTCCATTACTTCACTGAAACAAATTGATATTATGGAATTATTTCTAGTTTTTAAAATGTAATTGGATATTAATTGAAGAAATGTAACAAGAAACAAGAACAAATGATAGAGAGCAGCATTTATTTTTAAGAGGAACGTGCTGTTCACCTGCAGACGCCTGGTCTGTCTTCCCCTGTAGATTTCTGATCATTTGCCAGTCACCGGGGTCTTTGTCACATCCTCTGTTGTTGCTCCTGCTTTGCTCGTACTACACATGTCACAATTAATGAACTAACAACAACAGCAGAAACAAAACAGGGACAGGTGAAGAACCAAAAATGTCTGATAAGAATTTCATTTAAAAGTTAGTAAATCAAAAGGCTTAAATTGAGGATAAATGACCTGAATATATATTCCTCAAAAGAAGATACACAAATGACGAATAAGAATAATGTGCTCAATATCAGACTTTATCATGGAAATGCAAAACAAACCCACAATGATATCACTTTACCCAAGTTAAGATGGTGACTTTCGAAAAGACCAAAAAAAAAAAAAATTGCTGGAGAGGATGTGGAGAAACTGGAATGCTCATATACTCTGGGAAATATAAATTGTTAGAGCCATTATGGAGAAAAGTATGGAGGCTCCTGAACAAATAAAAATAAAACTGCCATATGATGCTGCGGTTCCACCAGAGGGTTTATACACCTAAGGGAAGTTAATTCACGATGTTAAAGAGAAATCAGTCTTTACCCGCAGCCCTCTTCACACCAGCAAAGATATGCTATCAACCTAGATGTCCACCAATGAATGAATAGGTACAAGAAATATGGCATATACAGGTAAAAGAATATTATTCAGCCATAAAAATAAAATTCTGTCATTTGCGGTAACATGGATGGAGCTGAATGATATTTATTAAGTAAAATGTGAAGTCATAGATAGACAAATACCATATTTTTTCATTGAAATATATAAGCTAAAATTCTACCTTCTAGAAGAAGAAATAGAATAATAGAGGAACCCAGGATGTGTGGGGGTCCAGCGGATACTTAGAGGAGGGCTGAGAGGAGGGCAGCTGTAAGGCAAGAATAACTTCTAAAATTCTGTAGCACAGTACAGTAAATGTGGCTGGTCATAATTAAGTGAATCAAAAGATCTACTTGTGCTTGGATGTTCCAAACACAAAAATATTATAATTATCTGAAGTGATAAATAATGTCAGCTATTCAGCTCTGATTTTTTTTAGTTGTAAAGAGAATATGAATAAAAAATTACAAATGATACAGGATTTCAAAGCAAGGTGTAGAAAATCAACAGTGGTTGTTCTATTGCATATTGTTATCTTCAAAGTAGTTGTTCAGGTTGCCAGATTTAAACATGCAAAAATGGTCAAAAAATTTAAAAAAACTAATTAACTATTCTTTTCAATAAACCAATAGAAATTAGCAGTACAATTATTTTAGTCATCTTGTGTCTGTATATATATTTTCTTTTTCCTTCTTTTTCTCCTTTCCCTCACCCTGGTTGTTCATTAGTTTTGAGTAGTTTCTTTTCCTTTCAAAATATCTATTGTACTTTTTGGATTCTGTTTACTCTTTCAGTTTCTTACGTTAGGGTTTACACATGTGAGTCTGATTTATTTCACTTATAAGTATGATCTATAGTTGCATCCATTTATGTATAAAAGCCTAGAGCTTATCTTTTCTTGTAGCTGAGTTATATTCCACTGTATAAGAATACTGCATCTTTTTTTATCCATTCTGCATCTGATGGGCATTTGCTTTGTTTCCAAGTTTTAGCTGTGACACATTGCACTGCTATCAACATGGGTGCACATATATCACTGTGGTATGATGTTCTCAGTTCTTATGGAAAAACACCCAGAAGGCGAATAGCTGGGTTGAATGGGACCTCTGATCTTAGTTTGCTGGGGAATCTCCATGCTGAGATCCATAAACAAACTAAAAATATGTTCTGATTATTATACCTATGTGTGCATGTACTTAAGGGACACACTGTATCTCATAAATATGTACAATTATTATGTGCAATTCAAAAATAGAAAAGTTCTTTTAAAAAAGGCTTGAATTCCAACTTTTTTATCTACTAATCTTGGAAGCATAGGTGAGGCTTTTCATATTAGTTTTCTCATTTTTATAGAAGAGAAGAAGACAGAGAGCTAATACCTATCTGAAACTTTCTCAAAGGACACTTTATTCATATCACCAATAAGAAAAAGCTTTCAAAACAAATTGGCAAAACCTTACACAATAATTACTTATTATTTGTCATATACACTAATAGAATAACAAAATATAAATTTCACAGTTTGAAATATTATGGGCATGCCTGCTGTTTTCCTAGCACAGCAGTATCTTGCTCTATTAAGTAAGTCTGTGAACTCTGGATTTTAAAAATATACTTCCAAAGTAGAAGGCAACTAAAGAGTAGAAGGCATTTGTCAGGAACATCCTTGTAAATCACATTTTTTAAAGTGTCATTTAACTTTAAATTTGCTCAGGTTGAGATGTGCTTACATTTTGGGTTCACATCAAATGTTTGGTTCTTGTGCAGGTGCTTAATTATAGAAACTATACATAACATATATATTTGTATGTACAGAATGCTCTCATCCTGGTCACCTCACATAATGCTTGCCATAACCATTAGAAGGTAGACAGGGGCATGTTGCTATCATTTGAAACTTTTACTCCAAGGGAGACATGTAGAAAGCCTGATCATCTCCAGTGCCTCAGAAAGTGACCCTAAGTAGAATTAGTCATTACAAATGTGCTCTTGAAGATGGGCTCCCCTTTAGGTGAAGACGACTGTTGTCTTTTTTTTTTTTTTTTTTTTTTTTTTTTTTTTTTTTTTTTTTTTTTTTTTTTTGACTGTTGTCTTTATAAGAGGTTTGCTGTGTAAAGACAGAAGCATGTGCAGGAAATGCGGAGGACTAAGGGAGGCAGAGGTCGGAGCAAGCCAAGCTGGGAACACCAAGATGGCCGGCACCTGACCCCTAATCAGGAGAGTCCTGCTCAGGTTTCAGAAGGAGAAGGGCACTATCCACACCGTGATTTCGAACGTGTTAGTCTCATAACTGCAAGACAATAAATCTCTGTTGCTTTAAGCTACCCAGTTTGCAGCAGGTACTTTGTTTGGCCAGCCTTAGAAGATGAGCGCAGATGTTCACAGTCTTGGCTGAGTCCAAGTGTGTGTCACGCACAGAGAATTCTTACAGGTCCTTCAGGTGTTTTCTAGCATTATTTCTATTTTGCAGATTAAGAAGTTGAGAATCAGAGGGGAAATGAGTTCAGCCAGGGCAGCACACCCAGTCTGCCACGGAGTTTCATCACAGTGGTTTTTGATTCCTCAACCCCAGCATAGCCGTCATTAGCCAACTTTGAAGGGAAGGAAATTGAGAGTCAATGAGGTTGCTATGTTTCTCACCCTACCTTTTTGAAGCTAAGTGTATTCATTTCCTGTGTTCTTTTTTGTGGCCGTTGACCCACACATTTTCTTTATTACTTTTTTCCTCTCTCTGAGGAGAATACATGCTCTTCATCTACAGAATCCTAAACTGATTGAAATCTGTTGAAACTATGATCACTGGTGCATTAGACAGCAGGTGACTGCTGTCCATACACACTTTCACCTCTTCATCTCTTTTAATGAACAGCACTGAGTACTGTTTCATGCCTGCTTTTTAATGATACTAACAGTTTTATAGTTATAGTAATAGCTGTCATTTATTCAGCACTACTAAGCATTAGAATTTATACTAGGTACATACATTATTTAAATTTAGCAAAAGTGTTACAAAGATAATTATTACTATATATGTTTACTTCGTTTTTATTTTAAAGAGGATAAAAATAAATTAACAACATAGACAAAAAAAAATAAAGCAAAATCAATAAAAATGATATAGGCCTTCAAAACAAAATGATAGGAATTAACAGTTGTTATATTACATATTGTTATCTTTAATGGATTTCCTCAGATCATGAGATGTTAGAATCCAAGATTGGTCAAACAATTAAAGAGAATAAAAAATAATAAAAAACACTAGAAATGATACAGAGCTTCACTAAACAAGATGGGAGAAATTCAACAATGGTTGTTATATTGCATATTGTTGTCAATTGATTGTTCAGATTACTGTACTATATTTTTAATGTAAGAAAAAAATGAAATTCAGGCTTTGTTTGTTTTTCTTCAAGGTTAAGCAGTAGTAAGTGGCCAAGCAGAGATTCAACTCATGTTTAGTGAGGATTTAAAGAACGAGCGTAACGGTTCTACCAGTCCCCTCTTCACCAGGTGATATTTCCATCCTGTGCTGTTGATTAAATGAGACATGATTGGATATTTGCTAGACTAGTGGGTGGCTGAGAGAATTCCCTTAATCTTTGTGAGTTAATGTTAAGACTTCTTCCATAAGAGTGTTGAATTATGATAATTTGGTGATTATAGCATAGGCATAATTATCAAGATCATTTTTAAACATTTTATTAGTGTATAGGTAAATTCATAGAAACAAACTGTTTTCACTTCCCATTACGCCTCTTCCTATGCTTGTCCTTTCCCTGGTCCCTTTCCCCATCTCTAACAGTCTCCCATCTATTTCCGTGTCATCTCTTTTCTTCTCAATTCCTCATATGAGAGAAAAGATGTGATAGTTGACTTTCTGAGTCTAGCTTATTTTGCTTAACATAATAATCTCCAGTTCCATTATTGTCCTGCAGATGTTATGACTTCATTTTTCTTTGTGCCTGAAATGCATACACACTATTCCATTGTGTGTATGTAGCACATTTTCTTCAGCCATTCATTTATTGACAAGCGTCTGTGTTATAATAAACGTGGGTATGCAGGTATACTGTGGTATGCTGTCCTTGATTCTTTTGGAAATATATTGTGGATTAGGACAGCTGGATCAAATGGTGTCTCTAGTCTTAGTTCTTTGTGAAATTTCCATAGTAGAAATTTCCACACGTATTTCCACAGTGGCTGTACTAATTTACACTCCTATCAGCAGTGTAGAGTGCCCCCAACTCCCCATACTTAGTAGCATGTGTTATGTTTTGTGTTCTTGATGATAACCATTCTGACTGCATTGAGATGGGATCTTCAATAGCTTTGATTTGCATTTGTTCAGTGGCTAAAAATGTTGCACATATTTCTGTATACTTTGGGACATTTGTACTTCTTGTGAAAAGTGTTTAATCAGTTCATTTTGCCATTTTTTGACTGGATTATTTCTGTTGTTAAAGTTTTGATTTCTAAAAGTATATTTTAATCCTCTGAAGAATAGTTGGTGATGTTCTACCACTCTCACAAATAATTAAAAAAACTTCTGTGTGTGTGTGTGTGTGTGCGTGCGCGCGCGCGTGCGTGTGTGTTGCGCGCGCGCGTGTGTGTGTACGTGTGCGCGCGCGTGTGTGTGTGTGTGTGCGCGCGTGTGTGGTACTGTGGACTGAATCTAGGGATTTCCCACTGAACTCCATCCTTTTTGTTATTTGTCAAAATTGACCCAGGCTGGGCTCAAACTTGCAATTACACTGCTTCAGGCTTCCAGAGTGTTGGGATTATAGATATTCATCACCCTTTTGGGTACAAGTGATTTTTAATAAAATTATCTTAAAGACATATGCATAAGTTGTTATTAGTAATAATCTAGGGATGTAGAATAACAAACACCATTTGAAAGAGATTGTTGCACACATTACAGGAAGAGTGTCTATAAAATCTGACTAATAATACATTTTTATTCTTTTGGAAAATGTTAGTTACGAAAACTATCTTAACACCACAAAAAAAATTAGAAGAAAACAGCTTCTTTCTTTCCTTGAATGTTCACAAAATACTCTTAAGAAGTTCCGTTTAAAAAAGCTGAAGAGTTAAAACCCCCAGAGGCACGTTGTTTTTCACGCAGCCAGCAGCCCCGCCGTAGCGTTATTCTCAGAGAAGGTGCTCCACTGAGGAGGTTCTCTGTTATTTTCTGTAGCATTTTTTCCGTAATTTGAATTACAGCCATGTGTTATGTTCTCTGTTTTGATACTGATATTCTTAAGGTGATGATGTTGGAGATGCCTAGACCAAGTTTGCAGAGTAAAATGTACATCGATTTGCAAACACAAAAGAATATGACATTTTGTTCCAATACAGAAGCTTTAAAACACAAAAGTCAAGAGTGTGTGATAGATGTGGCATGGCTTTTCCCTTAACATTACATCTGATGGAGAAGTTTTACTGACTGTGAACATATAATCAAAATTTGTAATTCTCTAAATGATGAGTACCATTCAGCTTTTATGCAGTGGGAAGTTGTTGCAAAAAGGGTTATGTGATAGAAAAACCTCAACTAAGCAGAACTTCTCTACTGTACCATTTGAAGGAAAGAATAATTGGGAAATTGAAATTTTGAAATTATTTCCCCTAAAGCTTTTTATGCCTGTATATATCTTAGAAATTATTTACACATGCTGAGAGGCACTTCTACCTCAGTTGGTACATAACTGCATTGGAAGACCGAAGCATCAGTATTCAGAGGTCATACATAAAACTCTGGCTTTGTAGCCTTAGGTAGAGCCAGCATCAGTTAAACTAAATCACTTACGTTCTTTATTTCTAAGTTTCCTGACTAGTATAATATGGCAAAAATAATTTGCCTCTTGTTAGGCTTTGGATAACTTGAGATACAATTCATAGAAAATGTCTTTCTGTTTTTATCTCTAAAAAATAATAATATTGATAATATTATAAAGTCCACAAAACTTCTTCAGGTGAAAAATGCAAGGATAGCTTAAATAAATTAAGATTAAATGGGATGTATTAACACTCACATATCAGGACAGGAGCATTTTCACCTTAATAAGTTACCAGGTCACACAATAGAGATTCTTGAGAAAGAACAATTAATCTATTTGATTTTACAGATCAAAATTTCATGTTGACAGTATTCAATTCCTTTTCTCATAGATTCACTAACTGTACTAATTAGAGATCTCAATAGCGGTTTCATGATAATATCTATCAAAAGGCACACAAATATATTAATGTTGCATAATTAAGTTATTGGGTTATGATTTTTTAATATAAAAGAGAAAACTATATCAGAGGTTATCACTCATGGTAATGGCAAGTTTTTTCATGAGATGTGCGAGTATAATACGGTAAACGCACTTACTATAATCTTCAGTTAGGAAAGTCAAAAGACACAGTTACAGACTTCTCTGCCCAGAAGGCCATGGTAGAGCCGCACGGTGATGGTGGCTCCCTGTAACTCTTCTCACTTTGGAGCAGATACCTCTCTGACTCTGGCCTGATGCTTAAGTCATTTACAGTGGCCTCAAAATTAAGTCAGTTAAGGTTCTTATAGACACATTAAAAACCAAATTGCAAATATGCGGTGCCAGGTCCTTTGCAAGTGTTTTTGTTTCAAGGATCTCATTCCAGTCACCTGCTAGGTCAGTCAGGCATCTATCACATAAGCAAGGAATGAATTCTAGAGGTAAGTGACTTACACAGGGTTATTCAACAAACTGATGATCATTCTGACATGGGACCTCCAAATAATCCAAATAAAATAAAGGACATATTAACTCCCAACCTGCTAGGCTGCTAGGTGTCTGATTCTCCAATTTTATGTTCTCTAAAATCCAAGAATGAATTTGAGGAAACACAGAGGTTAAGAGCAGAAAATATTTACTGAGGGAAGGAGAGTTTCTGAGAGAGCCCCCCGAGGTCCTGAGTAAGTTGACACTCTCCCCACTCCAAGGGAGTTTTATAGAGCAAAACCACAAGGCGAGGTGGTTTTAAGGTGGGACAAAACTATAATCAACTAATAAGATTACCAGTATCATCACTTGGGTCACACTGATCCATTAGGAAATCACAGGTGGGTATGAGGTAGATCCAAACTATGGTCAAACAATAAGATAGGATAATTGCTGCGGTAATACTGATCAATATCAGTATCAAATGGTCGAATGGGGAAGCAGGTCAGGTAGCAAGTGTACATGGACCCAGTGGAGACTTCTGCTGAAAGGAGATTTTGGTCCCCACCTAAGGGGACTGGTGCCTATTTGAAATATCGATCACTGCTCTGCATCCCCAGGGGAAGTATGCGGGTGTATTCATGTTCTCTACCCTGAGGCCTGACCTTCCACCCTCATGACATAGGAGCATCCAGCCTCAGCTGTCTGTACTGACTTCTTCTGAAGGCCTAACCCTATCTGACTGCCTGTAGTATTTCTAGATAACTGTAATAATTCCAGAGTTAAAAGCTATACCTTTTGACATTTAATGTGAACATTTTCAAATCAATAGCTCTCAAAATAGTAGTCACTGAAACAATTATTTGAGGAACAGGTCACCAACAGAGAAAGCTGGTATGTTTAGGATAAGGCCATAAAGCTAAATGTTAAATATTTCCCAGTAAGTTCTTAAGCACTGCAAGTTACCAAAACTATTGTTCTTGGGCCAAATGTATTAGTCACTCAGCTGGAAGTCTGGAGAAGATAGGTTTTAAAGACTAGAAAAGGAAAAAGAAATGAAAAAAAAAACTGTATTTTTGTCTTTTCCAGCTTCGAATAGAAGCATTTGTTCATTCATTAATCTTAACTTTTCTTTAAAAATTGGTGCCAAAACGTAGAAACACAAAAGTGGCTGAAAGGGATTAATGCCTTGTATTGTGACATGTTCTGTCAGTGCGGGGTTACAGCTCTTACTGAAGCATGTGCCTAGAACAATTCAGATTGTGAGTCATGGAAACGTTGATTTTAAGTACCCCTCTAGAATGAACTGTTATTGAAGAGGCTGCATAATGTTCTGTATGTAAACCTTCTATACTAGCTTACTGTGACAGACCGCGGATTTGTCAAACAGGATTGAAGCAGCACATGCTTTGCCTCTGCCTCAGATTCCCTGCCTTCAGTACTCCGTTAGCTTTTCGTTCTTCAGCCCCAGGACATTCCATGAGTTTGGAAACTGGGCACGCATAAAAGACTTATGCTAGAATCAGGGCTTCTTTAGCAGATTTTTGCATTGGATTAGACTCACAGATGCTCAGCTCTTAACTTGCTTAGTTCTGGTTCCTTCTGAAATCTCACTGCTAGTTCACTTGTGCACTCACCTATTCACTCAGCTACTTCAGTTTTCTAACAAAGAGCACGCTTCCAGGATTCTTCCCCCCTTACCAACACGTTCCAACATTCTTCTACTCTAAGCATGTGTTTATGTAAATCATGGTGTACAGATTCTCGTCTTGGGTTAGTGACTAACTAGGTGGTGCTCTTGCTAGACTTTTTAAGGGGTTGTGTTTAATTTGTAGATCTGAAAAAACAAGCTGTTTGCAAGAAAGTGAGTTGAAGTGTTCTTCCCATGTTCAGCTGAGACATATTTAGTAGCGGAACAATCTTATATGCAGAAATTTCATATCTTCTACATTTTTTGTGTGTAGCAAACTCTTTTTCACCCAGTAGTATTACAGAAAAACCTAGAACCAAGTATATGTGCGCACAACACACAGAGCTCCACGTGTTTAGAAATGACTCTATTTTGACAGATAACATTTAACTCTCAAATTTTGCTACCATATTCTGTAGACTGGAGAACATCATAAACTAAATGACAAGTTAAACTGATGGTTTGATAGAGGAATGAATAGTTGGCTAGATGTGTAAAAATGCAAATGACAGGCAGTAGGGATATAGGTACTCACTATAAAATTATTTGCTTTTCTCAGTATTTGAAAGTGTTCATGGTAAATAATTTAAAAGTCTTATTGTTAGAACGTGTGCAGTATATATCTAAAGTTAACTTTTCTGAAAGCTACAGCTACCTCTTTTTGTCATTCTTTAACATTATATATATGTACTCTCCAAAATGTGTCTTTCCTGATTTTCTCAGCATGGCTTTTACTCCTTAGGCTTTGCTCTGTGCTTCCAAGAGCTCCAGAGCATTCCATGGTGATTTCAGAGCATGTCAAATTCATTGCAGCTGTGAAACAGCTGGTGTAGGCAGCTCACAGTGGCACTTTGAAATGTGGTCTGAATTAAGGAAAGACTTATGACTTGACCATAAACTTTATTTCTCTGCTTTATGGTATTAGGAATACTATGGGAAATAGTATAATATTATATTGCTTTGTGATTCCCGTCATCTAAAAAGACTTCAACATCTATTTGAACTTGATTAATTTCTATATCTTTATGGCATATGAATATCATTTAAGTCACAGTGAAATAAATTACATTGTTCTGTGATCTGCAGCATTTTGTTGTCTGGTAGAAAGGCGTCCTCTGAAATGTTAAGTAGAATGCTGCATAACTTTGTCTCAGTGAGCTTCTGGAGAATGGCTGTGTTTTGCCACCTTGAAAACAGCACTTTGGGTATAGTGCAAATACTAGCACCGTGCTGGTTTCAAGGTTCCCGACAGGAGTAGCAGGGCCGTTACCTGTGGAAGCTACACAGCGGTTGTGGTGAGAGTCTCAGAGAGGGGTGAGTCTGGACAGAGCGGTAGAAGTGTCAACAGGGCTAGCGGCGAAGCCCAGAACAAGTGAGAGCAGGACCCGACAGACCTAGCATGACCCAACAGAAAGCGCTCGGACCTAGAGGTAAGGAAAATGGGCAGATGCCACCAGTCAGCTGCAAAGACTTGTCTGTATCTCAGTGAGGTATTCTTGGGGAAATGCTTGAAATACCCTGGAGGCTGTAGAAGTAGACTATACATTGCTATAAGGTGGGATTAAGAACCAATTATACATAGCATATGCACACACACATAGAGCTCCACATGTATATATTTTAAATACTGACATCAGACTCTTTTCTACTTGGCAATTGGTGAAATGCATGAGTGATTAGGTCATTGACTAAAGCTTAAATTATTTCATTCTTTTTTACGACAAGATTTCAATATATAGCCAAGATTGGCCTTGAACTTGCTTGTGTAGCCCAGGCTGGACTCGAACTCATGACAGTGCTCCTGTTTCAGCCTTGTGAGTGCTGGGATTAGAAGTGTGCCCCACCATGAGGAACCAACTAATTCATTCTTAGACTTCGTTCCAGGTTTTTCTGTAATACTACTGGGTGAAAAAAACAGTTTGCTACACACAAAAAAGGTAGAAGGTATGAAATTCCTGAATATAAGATTGTTCTGCTACTAAACATTTCTAATCTTAATATTTTCTCTTTAACAGGAAATGGTTACCCATTTTCTGTGGCTTTAATATGTAAAAGTCGCTTAGTTGGAGCTGATGATTGATTTTTTCAAAACATTTTATACATTTTCAGTGATGGCATCTACAGCTGAAGATGTCCTTGCAGCAAAAAGCTGTTTTACTATGGTTTTGGTGCTCAACAAAGTCAGGACCACCACACATACACAGCATTATTGTGTACATGGTCTCATTTAATCCTTGCCATAATCCTGGGAGAAATGTGGGTCAGGGTATGTTATTATTATTGTTTGGGTGTTGGGGATGGAACCAGGGCATTGCTTAAGGTAAGGGCCTGCTCTCCAACTGAACTCTATCTCTCACAGGCCCTGCTGCTATTTTAATTACAAAGTAGGAGATAAGAAAATTCTGTGAATTCCTTCAAATTCATAATTTAGCAGTATTGGGATTTAAAGGATGCAGTAGCTGGTTCTGATCATCCTTTTGCTTTTGCTGAGATAGGCTATTTTCTATCCAAAGCATGTCTATTGAAGGTTTACAAGTAAGTAAGTCACAATTACTTTTTTTTTTTTTAAACATTGCTCTTATAGAGTAAAAGCTTGATGTGAATTCCTATGGCAAAATATCTAATGCTGCCTTGGAAATTCTCCTATTAACTGACTCAAGGCTTCATGCTAAAACCATGAGAATGTTGAGTTGGTGAGAACTCAGGAGAAGGGGGTGGGTAGGGGCATCTAATCATGTCTAATCCAATGTGAGGGACTGAACTGTCGGTGACACAGTAGTCTCCGATAGTTCCCAACTCAAAAAATGGTAACAGCATTCTTCTAGTTTCTCAGTTCATGACTCTTTAAAGTATGCTTTGCTCTTTCCTTTACTAATCAATCAGTAAAACTTATGAGCTCTACCTTGAAAATACACAGTGATTCTCACCAATTTTCCTATTTCCATCTTGGTCCAATCTAATAATGATTAGAACAGCCTCCTCAGTGACACCCTTGGTTCACCTTATCCTACATCACTCTATCCCAACAGAGTAGCCACAGGGTTACATTAAAACAAAGTCAGGTCATGCTTCTCCTCCTATGACATGATGCGGTGACTCCCCATCTCACATGAGGGTCAAAACCCTCACAGTGGCCAAAACCTTGTCAGTTATTTTCCCACTGGGCTTTGCAAACTTATCTCCTACTCCTGCCTTCTTTCTTTCTCTTCACCATCTCCACCAGCTTTCTCCCTTCCCCACTATGGAATGTTGTCTTACTTTGGAGCTGTGCCATTCACAGCTTTTCCTGCAGTAACTCTGTTGTCCCAGATGGCTCCATGAATCACTTTTCCCCTTTGATAAGTTCAGATGTTTACTGAAATGTGAGTCTGGCCTCAAAGCCTTTCCGGGCCACTCTGTGTAAAACCGCATCACATGCTCTTGTTCTAGTTTACTCCTTGGCATTTACCATCATCTCACGTGTAGTGTTAGATTCATTTATGCCATTTTGTGTTTCACTCAGTAGCATATAATTTAAGTGAAACAAAAAATTTTGTCTGTGTCTTTCACTGTTATTGGTACTAGATCATAGTTCTGGTATATAGTTGGTGCTCAACTATGTTGAATATGTGAACTTGTTGAGTGGGGTATTCATTCTCCTTTGGTGATTCCTTCTTTTCTTAACTATTTCAGAATACTATATTGGAATGACAAGCATAGAATGGACCCAGCCTATGGCTCACTGTGATAAATGCTAAGCAAGAGTACTACAAAACAAATGCACAGCAGAAAAGTAAGTATATGATATATAATAACAAGCTAAATAGCATTTTGCCAAAACAGTACTTAATAATTTGCAAAAAATTGTATACATGTTTCATTCAAACTTTTACTAGTCTTATAGTTGCAGAATAAATATATAATACACTTTTTTGTGCCTAAAACACTAAAAATTCAGAGAAGTGAGACAATTTGTTCAGTGTCACACTACCTAAGTCAACAGAAAGTCTTTAAAATACACAGACTTTAAATCAATACTCTTTCATTTTTTTGTACACAATTGTAAGGCATATTTTAACATCAAAATTTTAGTTACAGGGAAATTATAATAACTTCTTAAGCCAAGCCTCAAAATCTCTTTAATAAGAAAGACCTATTATCTGTACAAAAACAGAACTTATCACCCAAAAGTGAAAATAAATTTTAAAATATTTTATTATATGAGAAAATACATAAATATTGTAAAAGGCTCATCATCAATATACTTTTCCTTTGCTCTATTATGATGTGAACATGCATCATAAAACTCTAACACAGAAATGCAGAACATAGTCACAGAACACCCACATCAGGAACTTGAGAGCTAGAAACTAGATTTCTATGGAATTATATAATAAAGCCACTAACCTAAAGAAGGTGAGTGCACAGTTCCATATTTTGGAACAGTGTTCCATAGTTTCTCACTATGAATCAAATGTATTTTTCCAAATTGAAAACATTTAAATAATTTTCATGAAAAAATAATTCATTTGAAAGATAAAGTAAATGGAGTTTATTTTTGTTCTCACATTACTTATACCTTGTTGGTAATTTTCAGGCTCAGAGCTGAGCAATGTTTTTTGAACCTTTGCTTTTTTCCTTATCACCTAAAATGCTCAGACAAGTTTTGTCATTCTAAATGCTTTGAGGAAGTAATTTTGATTCTGAGGATGAAACCAAGAACAAATATGAATGATTAGTGGCAAATTTCTGTATGCCTGCAATGGTGAATATTAATATGTGGAATTATATACCTTATTATTTGCCTTTCTCAATGAATTTCTTAAAAAAATGTTGAAGAGTACTCATGTATTCATTTACCAAAACAGTGAAAAATAGCAAGTACAAACACCAATAAAGTCAAAGAGCAAAGGAAGATTGGAGTTTATTATATGCCAATTTGTGACTCTCCACTTTGTATGCATTATTTTATAATTCAAAACAATACTTTGTTAGGTGATACTACTATCTATTTTACAGGTGAAGAACATGAGTTTCAGAAATTAGGTTTAAATAAACAATGAAAGCAGATTCTGGATTTTTAATTACATTCCCACTCCAGATTGAATGATCTTCCTAATATACTTTTCTAGATCCCAGAATACTTGGAAAATATTATCAAGGAAGCCACAAACAAACTTGAAAATGCTTGAAATGCTGAAAGACCATCATGACACATGACTGGCCACCATAAAAAACAAAACAAACAAACAAAAAAACTAATGACAGAAAGTGTAATTTAAACACTACAAAATATATTTGAAGTTAAACTAATTAACAAACTGTTGTGGCTTGAAGAGAGTTTGTCCATGGCCGGAAGCTTGTTCTCAGCATCACAGTACTGAGGAGTAGGGGGATGATGAAGAGGCGGGGCCTTGTGAGAAGTATGTGGGAGATGCAGGCGCCATCCGCATGGAGGGCTGGGCCTGCTCCCGTGTGAGAGGGTTAGCTGTCATGAGGACACGTTGTTACAAAGCAGGTTAGCCTGTTCGTCTCCATTCTGTCACATACATACTGTGCACACATCCACTTCCCTTCGACTTTTCTTCCATAAATTGATGCAGCAGCAGCAGAAGGCTCTCCCTGGAAGCCAAGAAAATGCTGACATCATGCATCTAGACCTCCAGAACTGAGAGGTAAATGAGCCTCATTTCTTTATAGATTTCCAAGTCTCTGGTATTTGGGGGGGCAACAGGAAATGGACTAGTACACAATTTTGTTGAGTCCAATTCTATTTTCACAAGTTATCATCAGCGACCACACCCAACACTGCCTCTTTCAGTCGTTTCTTGTCATTTATCTTTCTCACTATTCTTTCTTTAAACCAAATGCCCATTTGTTTTAGATAATTCCCTAGCAAATGGACTATTAATCAGTTATGACCTATGACATGATAGAAACTTGGAATTCAGAGAAAATGTTGATGTTTAATATTTAATATCTCCTTTATTGATGAAAGAACTGAAACTCAGATTGATTAACTTTTAAATAAAAATTGGGCTATGTCCTTTCTTAAGAACAAGAGCACTGCAGTGAAGGTAAATACACACTTGCATGTGCGTGGATGGATAAGACTAGTTTTGACCTAAGTGGAGTTCTTGAGAGAAGGACAATTTCAAGAATATTTAGTAGGGTAGTCCTGGTCATGATTGATAAATTAAGCCTTGAATCTATTACTTAATAGATTAAGATCCTCCATTTGCTCTATTTATTTTGGTACGTTAAGTGATGAAATGAAGATCAGTGAATTGACACAGGAAGAGGTAGTTGAAAACTTGCTGCATAAATATTTTTCTTATCAAAGTAGATCTTTTGAAATAAATTATTATACTTTGAGATTTGATTTTCTCCCTATTTTAATCTTGAACTTCTCTAATGAATTGCTACAAAGGTAGAAGGCTTATAATGACAGAAATTCATTGTCTTAAATACTGCAAAGTACGAGTCAGGAACCAAGGAGTTGGCAACGCCCTGCCTCCTCTTGAATCTCTATAGTAGGATCCTTTCTGGCTTCCTCTGGACTGTGTTGCCCCAGGAATTCGTTGGCCTCCAGGTGGCAGCACTTCAGCGCTTGTCACCATCGTCTTGCGAAGCTCTCCCTGTTTCTTTCGGTGCTCCTACTGCAAAGCTCATCTTCTTGGATTAAGGGCCTGTCTTATGATAATACGGTTTCATCTTAGTTATATCTGCAAACCACTAACTCTATTTCCAAATTAAGTCCCACTGTGAGGCCTGAATGTTAGGACTTTAGTGTATTTTTCGATTCATCCAAGCAAAAGTTAAGTTGGGAAATAATTTAGGATTTGGAGTATGTAATGAAATATCCTCACTCATTTCTCTAAATTATTTTTAGGTTTAATTGAACACCATTATATCCAACAAATACTATAGGAAATTTGAGCCCTATGAAAGGCTCGCTATCTGAAGTCTACTATAACTTTGATTAGGCTCCGAAGAGTCAGTGCACATTCCCCACACAGACTGGTGTGTGTTTCTGTGTGCATGTACAGATTTTTCTGAGACAGATTCTTCCTTGCCTCAGAGTCCAGTGATCGATAACATTCTCAAATAAGAGAACAACTGAACTGGGATAGTTCAGGGAAGATTGCTCCAGGGAGCAACAGAAATGTTGGTAAGCCCATCTCCCTATTCATTCTCTCTCAATTTTCTACATCTAATTATTTCTGTTAGGTGGACTCATGTTCTTTAAAACTCATGTCAGTACACATCTATAGCCTGTCGTGTGTTTTGTTCCAAGCTTGTAATTTTTTTGGTACTGGGAATCGAACTCAGGACCTTTGCTTTGTAACTTTTCTCTTTACATTTCCTTTTTACATCATATCCATCCCATTACTCATTTCCACATAGCCTTAAGTTCAACTTTGCACATAATGATTAGATATCTAATAATCAAACCTACAATGCAATTTAATGGTTGACAGTGAGCCAGTAGTGTGTTTTATTCCTCACATAGTTGGTTGGACTTCTATGTACAATTTACATATTGCACCAGGAAGTAGCAATAAAAATATGTTTAAAAATTGGTCCTTTTGACCTCAATCAACATAATTTGTTCAGCATTTTAAACTCTGTATATGTGAATCATTAATATCATGATTAAAATGTAGGTTCCAAGTCAAGTGAGGAGGAGCGATTCTGAGATTCTGGGTATCTAAGAAGTTAGGTGATGCCTATGCTAATGGTCTGCAGACCATATTTTATATAAGAAAGATTTAGTACGATTTTTCTAAACCAGTTCTGGAAGAGAAGCAGCTCTCCGTACTGAATCATCCAGCTCATATAATGAATTAACTTGACATTTGTGCCTCTAGAATGGTGCTTGTTAGGGACCATCCTTCAAAAAACCAGGAACACAGTCTCCAAATCCTTGTCTGTCTTCTGTGCTCAGCTGGAAACTCAGCTGAGTTCAGATTTAAGCAATCCAAAGTCTGTACAACGACTTAAAAATAGGGATTATTTATCTCAGACAGAGAGGCAGTGAGGGCCAGTAGTTAAGGCTGCAGGGAACCTTTTCTTTTTGTTGTTCAGCTATTTTCCTCATGTACAGGTCGTTCCTCCTGGGAGTTGTCTCAGGCTCTCAGATGGGACAGCTCTCCCATGAATTTTCTCAGTGGCAGGAGGAAGAAGAAAAAAGCCCCTTTGAACTCCCTTTTATGGTGCGTCCGCCATTAAATCCAGTGATTTCAGCTTAATCTTCTGATACAGAAGAGGGTCACATGGGCACAGGAATGTGTAAGCTGTAGCTTGGAAACTTCTAGAGAACATGAGAGAGGATGACCCTGAGCCTATGAATCTGCCACATTCATGGAGTCAATGTGCCATAAGATGAGAAGGAGTATCCATGCTGGATGTAAAATGACAACATGGAGTCTAAAGCCTTAAAATATCCAAGCTTTCTGCATCTTCAAAGATAGACTGTCAAGCACTGCCTGCTCTGATAACAGAGTTTGGCTGTGCTTGAAACATGTGTGCATGCAAAAAGAGGTTCATTTCCCCCTTGGGTTCTCTAAATATTCTTCTCAGTTTTAAACATTCGTTATTTAGAAAGAAATGACACCTTGATGCACACACACACACACACACACACACACACACACATCATTTCACTTTTTACCTATAAAATACCAAATTCTTACATGTGCACATGATATTTTAAACTTCAACATCCTACACTAGACAAAGTATTTGAAATAGATTATTTAAATAGTACAAGTTTCTTTTCCATATTAAAGTCAAGTTTCGGTACTTATACTTGATTATTTAAATTTAAAATTCATAAAAATGCAGCAATATGTTACATAATTTTCATTAGCTACTTCATATATCTTTATACCATTAACCATATTAACAACTAGTTGAAATCTTTACATTTCTCACCTTCCTGAAGAGGAAGCTGAAGTACAGTGAAGTTAAGAAAGTCCTGAAGGATCACAAACTACAAATGTCAGATCGGGATTTGAGCCAAGTACATTTTGCAATTCCCCTGTCTCTCAGAAGACATGTATAACACCTTTATTTTATTCTGTTTATTGTCATAATTAAATTCATGATCTCCATGTGAGAAACAGTGAAGGATCATAATTTGGATTGATTCTTCTTAGTGCTTTGGTATTGGGGGCTTAACCCATGAAAAACAAGTGCTCTACCATTGAGCTACAGTCTCAGCCCTTTTTAATTAAAATCTTGGAACTGAGTTTTGCTAAACTGCCCAAATTTGTGAGTTTCCTGCCTCAGCTTGTTAAGTAGCTGATATTATAGGCAGGCATCCACTCATTTTCTGATTAGACTTAAATCAAACAATTAAAATACAATTGAGACAATTTGGAAAAATGCATATATTGTGATACTAGTGATCAAAATTAAAGGGAGAAGGGAGAAAAACAGAAGCACGACTGTGTATATAGATTTCTATATTTCTGTGATTTATAATAAGTAAACACCTAAAAAGTAGAAAGGCACCATCAACAATGTATGCATTTAAAAAAATTAAATAAAATACTTAAACTCCTATTTAGATCTTCTGTATACTCAAAATTGTTACTTGGGTTTCCTCTGTATATGATACCTGAAACCACAAATAAAATTTTCAAATAGGAGTTTAAGTATTTTATTTAATTTAAGAATTAGTCGGGCTGGGGACATAGCTCAAAGACATAAGCACTTGCCTGGCAAGCTTGAGGCCGTGAGTTTGATTCCCAGTACCAAAAATGGTTAAATAATTAATGAATCTCTGTAACATATCCTAACAATTACGAAAAATCTTTTTTAGCAATAGATAGCATTTTTCTTTCATTCTACTAGGCATCATCAAGTACTATGATCCGATATCTGCGCCAGGTGCTAGGGTCTATTGAAACATGGCAGATCCAAGTCTGTCCTACAGATGCTATCTGCAGGGGTCAGAGATGAAAAAACGGTGTAGGTACCTCATGATTAGTTCACAGGATGCTAAACAGGAAAGCAGAGTTATTTAAGTTACTTTCACAAAGCCTATGGAATTAGTAATCCACTTTTAAATATAAAAGGGTAAAGCCTCATCTTCCTGAAAACTTTCCACTTCAGAATGATTCATGTTGGAAGAATACAGATACTGAAGGCAACACTGAGTTAAAAAATTATTTGAAAAATGGAAGAGAGGTTTTTGTAGCTAAGAGCAAAAGAAAACTATTTTACAGTTGCAGAGGTCTTCAACTTGAAAAGAAAGTGTAAGTAGGCATGTGAATATCAGATGTAGATGTAAAAAAACAGCTAAAATGCTTGAGCAGGAAGTTTGGCTGAGCCTAAGAAGAGAGGAGTCTGCTGATTGCCTCTGGGAGCTGGCAGGAAGCACAGAGGCAGAGGAGAGGAATTAGAAGTATTTGATAACTTAGAGGAGAATGTGGCACAAAGGGGAAAGTAGTATAAAAATGAGGGTCACGGAAGGAAGGCTGGCCCAGGACTCCCCGGTGGACAGGGCAGGGACGCAGGCTGCAATCCAGTAACCGGAGGAGTACAAAGCACCTCCGTCAGCAGAGCTGAGACCTTGGCAGGAAGCATAGACTATGCCATTACATCCTCATTTCTCTTCCTGCCGGGAACAGATTTTATGTCTAAACTTCAGACAGAAGACATTATAAGATGAAAAATGATGGGGTTCAGACTTTTAGAAAAAAGACGATTGCCATGGGCCCAGTTCATCCTGTAGGCTTTCCTGCAGATCGGTTTTAGAGGTGAATGGTGTTCACTTGGGTTTTTCAGGATTAGAACTGGAGATACAAATTTTGATATCAATATCTGAGTAACTGGAGGGAAAATTCTGATGTACAGATATCCCTTATTTAATGACTTACCTGTTTAATGACTGTTCGGACTTACTGACCTGCCACTTGGACTTATGAGCCACCTTGTTGACAGACACTCAGTGTCTTCTTTTGGTAAAACATGCATTCTTTATACGATAGAGTCATTTCTGCTGATTGTACTGTACAACACTGGAGGCTTTTGTTCTTTCTAAGTGACAGTATTGCACAGAAGAGTTGTGCAAGTAAAATCAATGTCATCAAGTTGAAGTTTCCTTTGACCATTTCTTTGCTCTGAACGCTGCAATATACATGCTACACATGAGTTTTCATTTAGTCACGTAGGTACTTAATAGCCATTTGCAGGAATGAAATCCAGTCATTCATTGAGGAGTCCCTGTATCTATACTTTTTTCATTGAAAAATGATTATCTGACATGAAAATATCCTGAGGACAATGAAGCTAACAATTTAGGGTCTCTCATCTGAATTGGTCCTTCGAGGGCCTTGTTCTTGATTTCATCTTTGTGATTTTAATTCCTTTTAAATAGCAGAAATAATACTATTTACAGAGAAATAGTTAAAACAGTTTATAAAGGAGTCATATGGACAAGTGGATCACTTCAGTACTGTGACAAACTTGGTAGGTGAACACTTTCTTGAAAGCTCATTGGATACCAAATTTTACATTCAAAGTGAAGAGGACATGAAATTTCAACCTATTTTTAAGAGGACTGAAAAGAATAAGGTATCTTATCAAGAAAACTGATGTTTTTGAATGCTGCAATCTAAAATTCATTAGGATTATATTCTCAATTGCTCAGTTACAAGGAGAAAATTACAGCTCTTATTTTTTGGCAATGAATATTTTGGCTTTATATTACTTGGATAGATTTAATTCATGGTTCAAAACAAATATAATGTAATAATACATATTTTTATTAATCAAGTTTAAAATCCTTATGCTGTCTTTTATTTAATATAACTGGATTTGCTACTCAGGTAACCAGTTTGATGTTTGGGCTGCAGGTAGCAGAATATCTAAGCTAAAACAGTGTAAATAGTAAGAGCAGTTATGATTTCACATAACAGGGTGCTGGACAAAGCCGGGCAGGTCTATAGTGCCTCGACTCAGTGGTGCCATTGGTTCTTCCCACAGATGTTTCATCTGGGTCCCCACCATCTCTAACATGCCAGGGTCTTCACTCCATTGTATGAAGAGTTCTACGAGGCACAGGCAGACACAGCCTCCTCCGTGAAGGAGAAAAAGGTAGGGACCCTTTTTCTAGGCCTTTGCTTTTTGTTAGTAAGGCAAAGTTTTCCCAAAGCCTCCTCTGACTGGTGTGGTGGATTGACTAACAGGCAACTTGTAACACACAGCCGAACTGAATCAGTGTGGTGCTGGATGTGGAAGGCCCACCAAAGGATTGTTGCCCATAACATAAAAACAGAGCTGGAAGGGAAGACAGTGTGCTGTTGGTTCTCCCAGAGAAGCTTGTCAGGCTTGTTTTCCTGACATTAACTCAGCTGTTACCATTGGAAGAGCTCGGGTCATTGCTGTCCATGAAGATGGCCTCTCTTCTCTTTAGGGGAGCTGTGGTCACCTTAAACGTCACTTCCTGTCTCCATTGCAGATCCCTCAGCATGTTGGCACAGATCCTTCATCCCATTGACACAGACTTTCTAGCTTCCACCTCAGACCTTTGGGCCCTTCCAGTGCAGATCTTTGATACATACTTTCCAGACTTGCAAGAGTCATTGTCTGTGCCTCCAGGTGAACTTGTGGAGGGCATTGCCATGGGCTCTAGGTCTTCAGCTAGACCCATGGAAGAAATTGCAGTGAAATCCAGTCCTTCCGCTGAATTCTTTGGGTCTCTAGTGTGTGGACAAAGCTCTTGCACTTTTGTGCATTTGACTCTTTGGGTGAATATTATAAAATAACCCTACAAATTAAGTGTCTTTTATTAAAGCTCTTCCCTTGCAAGCCCTGACTACAACACTGGGGACCCAGCTGGTCAACATATAAGCTTATCCAGTGGGTTGTAGCTGCCATTTCAGGCTCTAAAACAGGAAGTGGACTCTGCAAAGATGGAAGCTGAGAGTAAAATAAACTGCCTCAGCCTCTATTCAGAAGTGATATTAGTCATTCATTTGCTAAATCTTGGTTTGACGAAGTCAGATCTTTATTTTTTTCCCATCCTTTGGGTGTGTCCTTCAGCTCACCAACATGTCTGCATGTTCTCCTCTGTACACTATATTTTTGATTTTACACTCCACCTACTTCACTGGCCATAAATCTTCCACAACCTGAAAATTTTAAGACATTTTTTTATTGTGAAAGTTTCTTTGAGTTGCAGGTTTTAGCCAAGCTATAACAAATCCACAAAACCATGAAGATTTTACATCCTGCTGAATGCCAGGCTAGTGGGCTGCAGGGCTGAGAAGCAGACAATGCCAGCATTCACAAAGGATGCATAGGCACATGCCAAGACAATTGGTCATTCCTGTCTCCAGTTCAAGTTCTAAGCTACTTCCTAGAAGAGGTCACAGGAGGTAAGAGGATGTGTGTGTCCAAAGGATTTCTCTGCTCAGACTTTTACGGGGAATTTCAGACTGCAGGTTTTGTGTTCGGCTGATATCTCTAATGGCCCACACGTGTTTGCACTGTATACAGTATCTGCACAGGGGAAAGTGAAGGTGCACCTCTAGTCCTTATTTCCTCCTGGAAACCTTTCTTCAATACTGCAGCCTTCACTTGGCTGATTTCCTCTGAGATCTATAATAGCTGTTGTCAATATTACTCATTCAGTACTTAATCCTTTATGATTGAACATCTTTTTTTAGTTGTTTCATGTTTAAGAATTTGGTGTGTACTTTCCACAATTACACAGTAAAACCTTCTAAATCAAAGATGACATTTTTCATGTCCTACCACATTCACCATCTATGCTTCTTATTATGTAGCATATCTCATATTTGTGGAGTGAGTATAAGTCATAGAAAAGGTACTGTGCTAAGAAGCTTCTAGAGAATAACAGTGTCATGTGACCTAACTGATAAAGGAAACTTTAAACTAATATAGAAATAATAAATCACTAATGCATATTTACTTACTGTGCTAGGCAAGGATACACATGTATCCACAAGTCCTGCTCATGAAGACCTTAAAACCTAGTGACAAACAGTATACCAAACAGTAATCATGGGTCCAGTGTAAAGTTTAGATTATGCTAAGTGCTGTGAAAGGAAAGCACAGTACCCTGTGTTGTGGGCCTTTTGGCCTGACTGCTTGCGCATGAGGAGGACAGGAGGCACGGTAAAGTCTTCATGTGCAAATGTGAGGCTGTGGCTGGAATAGACAGGTAGAGGAGGCAGAGAATGAAGCTGGGAAGAAGGTAGACTATGGTCAACCAGCTGTCTATGGAAAAGTTTGTCCTTCCCAGATTCCCAGTGCTAACTGCCTAGCCAGACACTGTATTTCCCAATCTTCTTTCCAAGTGTGGCCTTAGGGCTGGTTTCTCTTCAACGAGATGAGGCAGGAAATGCTGTCGTCATGGTGCAGACAGGCTTGGAGGACAGCAGTGTGCTTCCTTCCCATACTCACTGTTCTGTGGACTTCAGCAGTGAGAGCAATGTGACGTGGAACTTCTGAGATGAACATGTTGGCTCCACCCTCAGCCTGAGACCCTCAGTGACTGCTGAAGAGTCTCTTAGCCTCCCCAAAGCCCTGTCCTGGAGTGCTGCACTGGGCAGGAATTTCATCATGACGCCATGGAATTTTTGAAGTGAGTTTTGCTAAGTTTGCTTATCCTAACCTATACAATAAATAAAGAGAAGTCATTTAAAAAATTTAAAGAGGGAGAAATCAATACTTTGAAAAGATTTCTCTGTTTGCAAAGTGGCGAGTATATTGGGGTAAATGAGAAAGAATTAGAAAACTAATAGAGAAATGATTATTGAACACCAGCTGAGAAAAGCTTGAGGCAGTGGGAACAGAAGAACATGGACTCAGGAGAAAACCTGCCAATATACTGAGTGTGAAAAACAAAGAGAAGTGTCTACCAAGACTGCTACTTCTTTGGCTCCAGGAAAAGCGGAGTGGCATTCTCTTGGAAGGAGAATAAAGACGGTCCTGAGTTAAGATTTGCACACAGGCCAAGGAGATGTATTTATTGTTTACAAAAGATGCTCTCTTTTTCCTGAAAAGGAAGAGTTGCAGAGCTGTAAATACAACCCCCGGAGCAACGTGCCGGGGTGTTTACCGCCTGGCGCTGGGGCCCGGTCACTTCCTTAATGAAGCAGCTCTCTCTCTTATGGCTCGTTCAGCTTTTCACCCTTCAGGTTTCTAATGAAGATGTGTGCAGGAGTACTTACACATCATGCAGAAAGCAACTTCTCCTTAGAACTCATTCGTTGTAATTTCCTAGACAACAGTCGTGAACTCTTAGATATTACCCAGAGCTCTGGTGGTACCAGCATCTCATGTTATTAAATGGCAAGTATGTGTTCTGCTGCAGGATTGTTCATTTTAAGATGCATGCTCCCTACAAATAATTCTGAGTAGCTGATTTTGTCACTGAGTCCATTGGCAAAGGTGAACACCGATGCTCCAGTTTTTTTGCTGCTTCCATTTTGGCAAGATTTCTTGCAGTGCTGATTTTTAGATGCACAAAAACCCTTGGCCTTTTCTTATGGGACTCTACATTTAACGCCCATGATACAGATCATGTTCTTATGCAGCTACCTGAGTCAACCTGTTTCTGTCAATTCTACACCCAGTATCCTCTCTGAAATACTTTATCTAATTTCTTCACTCTTTCCACTTGGTTAATTTCATAAATCTGTAGCACTCCTGTGCTTTCCTCTTGAACGAATCAGTACATATTCTAATCTTTTTGAAGCAGCTTTGACTTAGTATCTCATGCCTATCATTCATTCTGTTATCTTTCTGTCTGTACAGCATAGAATTAGTCTCATCTCACATTTCTGTCAGAGAGAGAGAGAGAGAGGGCGAGAGAGAGAATCTCTAAGATAGGAAAAAGCACAATATGATACCATACATATAATTAGGGAGTCAAGCTTTCCATTAAAGTAATGCATCGGAATATACGTATTTTGGTGCTCCTTGGGGAGCTTTACAATGCACGGTTTTAGAACTATTTGCTGGAGACACTTGTTTTTTAGCAACCCTATTCTCAGAGCAATTTTTTACTTTTACCTTGAAGAGAGAAAACAAATATCTTTTCCTGGGGGTATATTCCTAATAGAGATTTCAAAATTTTGATATATGTCATTTTGGAATGTTAGAAAATCTTGTCCTAAAATGTCACTTTTTATTATCATTCACTGCCTTCTTATCTTATACCTATAAGAAATTTTAAAGAAAAAAATCATCTAGGCTGTCAAACTATAATGAAATTTTAGGACTAAAGAGGGCAGATGAAGTAGGATAGGATCAGGGAGTTATGGTGATCTGGCTACACATATCCAAGTATTGCCAGGCCTTCATATAGCAATATGGACTGACAGATAAACAAATATTTCATTATGCCCTTCAGAAGTCCTCCAGGGTAGCTAATCTTTGTTTGCAGGCAATAATCTAGCCTGGGTACATAGTCAGGAAAGGACCACTTCCCATGTGCCAGAGTAAAGCTCTTTGTAGGAATATTTAGCACAGGCTCCTCATTTCCTAGTCACTTTCGAGAGGAAACACAGCTACTTTGTGGCATTTGTATTTCTTGGAGAAAAGCAAAGATTGGAATTTTTTCCTGTTGGGGCTGGGGATATAGCTCAGTGGAATAAGCGCTTGCCTTGCAAGCGCAGGGTCCTGAGTTCAATCCCCAATACCGCAAAAAATAAAAAAGAATTTTTTCCTGTTTCCATAGAAAAGAATTGTGAGTAAGAGGCCAAAGTTGTTGACTGGCAGAAATTTGAATGAGTGGGAAAGTTATGTTAAAAGATATCCTAAGAGGAAGTTAAATTACAGGGAAGTGGTCATCATGTTTATTTTTTGAAAATCATGTTTATATTTTGAAATAGCATTTTGAAGAGAATAAAACATCTTCAGTAATTTAAATGCCTTTGGTGTACAAATGCCTTCACCATAGGGGTTGTAGACTCTCATCTCTTTCAAGTTCAAAAACTTTTGATCTCTTGACTTCACTTTTCATTTACTTTGTTTTTTCGAAAAAGGACCAGAACATTTCGACGTTTCACAGTGATTGCTGTGTGATGTTTTCTACACTGATATTTACTCATGCCACACATAGGTGCTCACTACCTGGTGCTGATCTATTGAATAAACAACTTCATAATGAAGAGTTAATGCTGCCAATCTTAAATTGTGAATTTCATGCAAATGTATTGAGAAATATGAATTTTAAAGTTCTGACCTTAGGTTAGTAAGTTTCAATACAGGCAAGGACAGCATTTTAAAAATTCACAGTTTTAGAATTCCAAGTAGCCTTCAGCTTTTAAATATTACAGTGTTGCAGAATATACTTCCTAAGCTTAAAAGAAGGGCATGCCTTTAAATTCCACGTCTCCAAGCCAAATTTTACAAAGGCCCCTCATTAGCTTGCTCTCCTCCATAATATCCATAATCTCTCCCTGGAGACTTGCTATATTCTAGAACACCAAACACCACAGAATTTGCCTAATATGTCTGAAAGAAAAGAAAATAACTTGAATGAGATGGATACTCACAACTGTAAAACTTTGGATTTTGATTTAGTCTTCTAAAGCCTCTCTCCTCCCACTAAAATTCATTATTTCACGGTATCTATCCAACTACTATGATCCTTTTAACAAAAGTATCTTGAAATAAGATTATTGGGACAAAGTTCCCACATTTTACATAATGATACATACTGTCAAGCTTTCCTCCAGAAAAATGATGTAAAGTTATGCTCTAGCCACTGTAGTAGGAATATTGTTACTTCTTCACACTGTGCCTATCCATCATGCAAATATTACCGGTAGCATTCTTCTGTGAGTTAGCTACCCTTCCCTTCTTTCCACTAGGGCAGCTCATACGTTTCTTATTTATTTTTCAGAAACTCTTGATATAATTAGTTATCTGACATACAGGTTACAAATGTTTTCCTGGTTTGTTGCTTGTGTTTCTAATTTATAATTATTCTACACAAGTGTTCATGTTTAATCAAATGATTTGATTATGATTTACTTAATCATGTTCCTTCCTGACTTTGATATTATATTTGAATTTTCCCCCTTATTTTCAAGGAAAATGTTCACCATATTTCCTTCTACATAAGTTGTGACTGCATTTAGAGATGGTAGCATGGGATGTTTGTTCAAAGCATTGCCTTGACTAAATGTGAATTTGAATTCTCCTCTGTAATTTTATGATGTGTGAATCTAACCACATTATTTTGTACCTAACATTGGGAAGGTAATTTCTGTCTTTAGCAAAGGAACAATAAATGTACGTGCTTGCTATAGAATATTGTGCTGGTCAAGTTTTTTTGTAAGTGCTAAGTATTCTTGGCCCTTCTATTTACAGCTTAAAAATTCATCTGGAAATGACAAATATTTCTGGTGACCAGTTAGAGACATTTTTCTTCAGTAAAGATTTTTCTTGTCATGATGTCTCCTGGTACCATCTTCTGTGTTCCAGAATAAGGCCTTAATTCTTTCCCTTGTCACTAAGAATCTTCCTCACATCTTAGTGCCCAGCCCGTCTCTTTTTATTCATTGTTCCTAACTTATTTTCTCATTATACAGAATTATTTATTGTCTTGCCAAATAGGACTTGCCTTCTGGCACGTTTGTACTTGCTAAAGATGTTTTTATTTCTTCCCTCCAACCCTCTATGTTTTAACTGAATGTGGTAAAATCATACTTTGAGTTCAAATTAAAAACTGCCTTCTTGGCTCACCTTTCTGTTGTTCACCTTCCTGTGAAACCTCCCTCCTTCCTCCTGAGGTTTCCCTGGGCTGTTTGCCTTTCTCCTTGCACTTCTAAAACATACTGTATCACTGCCCTCCACTAGGTCATGAATATCTTATACAAGAAGACAATCTTGTATTTGTCAGACTTGGCTACTTAATGTCAAACACACAGAGTAGGAGGGAAATATACTTGTTAACTGCAGCATGCAGTATACAATGCCTGTCCTACTTATAAGTGCATCAACCATAGTACTCACTTGGCTGTGGGTGTCTATGTAAAACATCTATCTACGTGTGTATATGATTTATTTTGCAAATATTTTCTCATTACATCTGAAACTTCAGTAGGTTACATTTGTCAGCTGATTGTATCACCCATGAGCTGTGCTTTGGTAAGCTCTCTGCCCCTGTTAAGGCTGTAGAAGGTCAAGAGGCTTAACACTTGTACAAACAGCTGTATTTTCTTCCAATTTTAAGTTGCAAAAGTTTTAAGATACAGAAAATAAATGCTGAGCCATTGTTGTGGGACTTTAGATTGGTTGGCCTTGCATAGTTCAGATCACTGTACTACTTCACTTACTGGACATTGGCTATAAGATCAATTATATAAAATATAATTAGAATTTATAATTTAGTCTTCAGAAACTTCTATGAAGCTAACATTAAGTGAACACCACTCTGTGCCTAGACATTGTCATGAAGATGGTAATTTATTAGTCTGTATTCTTTGCATTGCTTGTCCTGGACAGTGTTAAATATTCTTTCCAAGTAAAGGGGTTCCATGGCGTAAGTTTGTGGTACAGACCACTCCTCTGAGAGACTGAGAATCTCTTGAACATAATAAAGTTTCTGAGAAGTTGTTAAACTTACAAAATATCACTCCATTCATTATTTTCTAGATTCATGTGAAATTTTGTTGCTGGCATGGACATAAAAACCAGACTGAGAAAGACGGGGACATGTCCTTTCATCTTTTAGCAATTTTACTAACAGGTTCTGCACAGAAATTGTTTTTCACATATAAGGAAATAGAGCGCTTACCAAATACCACCTTATGTGGGAAAGTAAAGCCCAGATCTCATTCTTGTCCCCAGGCTTTTTTCTTTCATATCTCAACTGCCTTCTGTTAACAGATAAAACAAATTAGAGATGTCCTCGTCTAAGAAAACAGAATGTTGTTCTGGAAGTTGTCAAAGATATGTTTTCAGGCTTGTATTCCAGCACACTAGTACTCTTCCACCAGCGCCTCATCACCACCATCATGGTTTTATGTTCTCCTGTCCCAATATCAGGCAAAGTCCTACACTATCTTATTATGACAACTTTCACGCGTATCACTCGCTCAAAATCTCATTGAATTCTTCATCCTGGCCATTACACTATGGTGCCTCATGGCATTAAATAACTGATTCACGTGGCATGTGCCTGCTTGGTTTCTCCAGTATCAGTTTATCTTAGTCTTTGTATTTATCTGCTATGCATATTAAATGCTCTATAGCTGTTGAATGAATAGACGTGTACGCAAATAGCTAAGCCTAGAAGCTCACGGAATCACGGACACATAATATGAACCAACTTTTCTCTCGATCTACCACTTTGAAATTCTAATTCCTGATATTTCCATGGAGTGAGGAAAGTACAGTAAACTGGGAGCGCACTTGGACTTTTTACCAATGCAGTGGCTCTCAGACCTCAATATTTATCGTGTGCAGGATTTGTTGAAACATAGATTGTTGAGCGCGCCTTAAGGGTTTCTGATTCAATAGGTTTGAGGTGGGGCCTGGAAGTTTTTATTTATAACAAGTTTGCAGGCAAGGCCAATGCTTTGACAACTGAGCAAGGAGACATTTGTAAGGTTCCATTACAGTGTTGGCTATTTTCAGCTTTGTTAGTGAGTAAGGCCCTTATGTACTTAGTATTAGATTTATTATTTGAATAATGAGCTTCATGTACTTAAGTACTTATGATTCTGTCATATATTAAAAAGGGCAAGATATATGGAAAGCCATTGCTTTCGACTCTTCTCAGAAAGTTTTGCTAAGAGTGTTTCATACTGCAGTTCTGCCTTTTCCTTGTGGCCATTGGTTCTAGACATTTGTCCTACACTCTTTATTTATAAACGTGCCCGAGTTTAGCAGAATAGGTCTTGGAACCAAGATCCTGAATAACAGCAGAAAAAACACAGACCTCAGGCACAGAATTCATTACTCACAGCCAGCAGCAGGTCTTGAGACTCCAGGCGGTTCCAGTTACAAATATTCCTTGTTCAAACACAGGCCTCTGCTTCAAAACAGCTCAGAGACACTGACTGCTTTCTGCTTTATCTCCACTCGTGGCAGGATAGTGCTTAACGTTATCCCCAATCTGATGCCATTCTGTCTCCCTGCATCAAAAGGCACAAAGGAGCCTCTCTCTGCTTTACTTCGGCATCCTTTCAGCAGCTTTGTGCTCAGGAAAGAAGAAAGCCGAGCTTCAATGATACTACCTCACTTAGGAACCTGGCCATTAGCAGAATTAAATAGCAAAAGAGAAGTGATAGTAGTTTTTAAATTCTCTGATGAGAGATTTCTCTTAATTTTAAGTGGATGGATTACACAGATACAGGCCTCCCTTTAAGCCTGCATTGTTCGAATGGTTTGCTTTAACTTTACAAGAAAATTCCTACTTGGGGGGACTTTTTACTGTGTAAATTACGGTATGAATTATTTTGGATTATTCATTCCTGAATAATCCAATCAGAGACTATATTAACTCACTCCCAACTAGGGTCTGAGGTTGAGCCCACAACCTGACTCCTAATCATGCATATTAAAGTGTACTGTCCTCGCAGTACACAAGTCCACTAGGGCCACAACTGGAAATGCACACAAGGATCAAGTGGCACTGGCTGACACTGAGTCTCCCAGGCTTCCCTTGAAGGAATCAGAAAAAAACACAGAAAGGACATGGCCTCCTCCCACATAACAGAGAGTTTGTGAAGACAGTGTGACCTCCCTACTGTTCGTGTAGAGACATTTCACTCCAAGTTTGGGAAGATGAATTAGTCCCCCTTGGTTTAGCGCTCTGAGAACTTTTCTCCTCAGGTTTCTGGCAATTCTATGGTCAGTACGACAAGAGCGCCGTATAAGTCTGAAGCACTGTCAGTGATAGATGAGGGGCTCATGCTTTGGTGACTCTGCTTTCTTCATTTTGGTATGCAGCTTCTTTCCCTCAAAGAGGAAAACAAACCAGGGAGAATATGAAGAGAAAACCCCTTTGTGTCTCGTCTGACACCAGATGGATCACCCTAGCCCTGGCCAGTAGCGAGATTGGTAGTATATGAGAAAGGGAACTGGGATCACACAGAGCTTTGTCTTTGCCACTGTACAGCCAAAGTTTATGAGAGGAAATCCTAAAATTACACATCATTTGGTCACTTCCAACAAATGTGCTCTAATTTCAACCGGCCCTCCTAGGCTACGAGTAATCATTTTCTTATTGAATTATAATTTCTTTTTGAATTGCAGCTCTATCAAACTGTTTTCACTCTCTGTATTCCCAAGTTTCACTAGCCCCTTCAACTCAGTATACAATTTTCCCTCTAATTTATCGAGATTATCAGGATCGTTTCACAGCAGTCTCCTCAGCCTCCTTCGCACCACTCTGGTATATTATAGCTCCCATCTTTTGTTACACTGGGTTAGTCCATCTGGGCTGCCATACCCCAGACTAAATGGTTTATAAAGGACAGAAATTTGTTTCTCAGATATATAGAGTTGAAAATCAAGGTAGGTAAGCTGCCTGGCACAGGCTATTTCCTGTTCCATGGAAGGGCACCTTTGTTCTCACATGGTAGAAGGGCCAGAGCAACTGTTTGGGGTCTGTTTTATAAGGGATTTAATCCCATCCATGAGAACTGTACCCTCCTGACTCAGTCACCTCCCCACAGCCTCACTACCTAGTGACCTCTCCTTCTGGATTAGGAGTTCAGCATACGCAGCAGGAGGGCAAGCCCAGATTCAGACCATAACATACAAAAACTTGTGAGTTGTTCCCGCTCCTTTCTCAACGTCCTGCATGTGCTCTCAGTCCAACTGTCTCACACTTCTCTCCGGCTTGACAAGGCGTGACCACCCACTGTGAAAGAACTTTCCCGTAATTTAGCCCTGCTTCTCCAGTCTCTCCTCCCTCTTAGGAAGAAGATGTCCTGCCTTCAGTAGTGTTCTGTACATGGTGCATGTGTTAGTCTACCACGTCCTCACAGATCACTGAGTTAAGCAATGTAAGTGCCAAGCTCTGTGTTATTTGTATCATTTGCTATTACTTCCAAATTTTCCTCCTTCTTTTGATGCTTTAATTTACTCTTGTTTACCATTCCATTTCTTAAATATAAGAATTTCCAAACACCATTTTCGCTTTTCTGTATTTTCTTTTTTTTGGGAGGTCATTTAGTCTTTTATTTCAAACTATTTCCACTGGGTAAAACATTTTCTCTCTCTGACTTTCCTCCCTGTCTAAATTCATACCGCATCAGCTTCACTCACTGAAAACATAGTTAAGTACACAAACTCCTCTTTCACAGTCAGCTCTCTTCCCGGTGGCCATTTTTGAGTATTCCTCTGCTTGCTCGTGACCAGTCCCTGTTAGTAAGTTTCATGAAGAGTAGCATTCTCGAGTCTCCATCGAAACAACTAAAACACTGTTGGCACGTTGTCATCACTGCGAAAATAGATCCCAAATGAATAATGGAAGGATGAATGGATGAACTTTGGTTCTCCAGGCTTCAAAATGTTCAGTGATCCTGGATCTTCATTACCTGACTCACCAGAGCAGTGGTCAAGTCGCTTGGCTTTACCTTTATGGTGTCTCTTCTCTGCACTCTCGATGCTGTTACTTTGGCATTTTAAGTTTTTAATCGCACTTCCTTCCCTTCTTATTTCAGTAACTTCTCTCTCCTTTCAACACCTTCCAATGGCTTCTGTGTAGTAGGAGGATGGGTCACTTGTGTTTGGTAGCACAGTGTTCAGGGTGCACCTAAGAAGGACTCGGTAAGTTGCACACTTGAATCAGACTCATCGAATTCATCCCTTTACTCTCACAACACGTCATGTTTATCTCTTTATTGCTAAAGTAAGTAGCAGATAGTAGATATGGAGGAAATATCTGCTGCCAGAGTGAATTTAAATTCTGATTTGGTAATCTCTTTTAATTAAAACCTTAAATAACCTTTTTTGCCTACTAAATTATAGTAGACCCTTTAATCTTATCTGAGAATATAACCTCTTCTTTTCATCTAGTTTCATGGTCCAAAACCATTTTGCCAACATTATGTGTCCTTACCCACTGGCTTACCCTGTACTGGCCATTCCGGGGCACCTTGCCAACTGTGATCATCTTTCTTTCCAGGGTCCTTCCCATAACATCCTCATCTCTGTCTTCCTGCTAAAATCCTGCTTGCTTTTCAAGACTTATTTTTACTAGTACTGCATTTTGCACCCAAAGGATAAGGAGTAAAAGTAAGAAGGTAAAGAAAATACAGACTTTAAAGACTTTTTAGAAAACCCCTACTCCAACCCGACAAAGTCCCTGTTTTGGTTCTACTCTGTGGTAGATCCACGAATACATTTGAGTATATTTTGTGATTATGGTAGTCTGATTGGTCAAAATTTTCTGATTTATAACACTGTATCAGGACCTATGTTCCTGCAGCCTTGAGTCAGCTACAATTTATGGGGACAGATTGCCAAATACATAATGAAATACATATATTATGTGATGGTGCCCAAATGAATTGGGGTTGGAATAACACAAACAATTGAAAAATCTTTTTTCTTGTAATATTTTTTCATTTTTTTCTCCATGTAATTTGTTTTCTGTTTTAGTTATTGAGATACTAGCAGCAACATCAATTATCATCTTATCAATGTTAATATTGCAAATTAATTTCTACATAAATAGGCAGCAGCATCTGTTCCCTATTGATGGAAAGATGCTTCAGGAATTCTCAGCATCCCAGATATTGATCTTATAAGAGGCAGCTACAGCCAGCTGGGCACCCTTGCTGCATTAGTTACTAGCTACTATTCAGCGACCTCCGAAGCATGGCCTTTGGCTGAAGCAAGCCAGTTACACACATCTTGACCTTTGTGTTTATGCATTTACAGCCTGAAATTTTAATTCACCATCCTCTTCTTGGGATCTGTTAAGATCAAAGTTTCTATCGGCCAGTTCCCCAGTTGGGAAGCCATTAATTAATAGCTCTTCACCAACAAGGCTCACTCTGATTTTTCTTCTGTTTCATCCGTTCATTTGTCTGATGATCCTCCTGGTATACACAGGTAGGATCAGAGACGCTGCCTGTTAGTTAGCTTTCATACCACTCTTAATGTTATCTGCCCTGGTATTTATGTCTCTACCCATCAGACATGCACAAAGATATTCTATTGTGTATTAGAGCTAAAAGGATGCATGTGGACACTCTCAAGTGGATGCCAAACTGTGTCGCAAACATAATAAAAGTAACCTTTTCAGACAGCCTTCTGCTTATTAAAAATTAGAATAACAAGCAAAAAGGAAAGAGACACATAGAAATGGAAGGTCACAGGACATAGGGGTGAGTGACTGAGGAAAGTAAATAGAAGTCAGGGGACTCAGGGCCAAAGCATTACTGAAAACCAGAACAAATAAAACAGCCACCATGAATGTGTGGTAATTGTGCAGAAGTTAGAACGTGATGTGTAAATCTGGAGCTTATCTGATTCAAATCCAAGTCAGCTCCTTTCAGTGCCACCCATCTATTGCCGTGTGTGTGACTTTGAGCATAGTTCCTTTTCATTTGATGCACTAGGCCTTCCTATCCCTTCCTGCTAACACTGCACTCACCCCGAATGATTAATCTGGGAAGGGAAAGGGCCGTTGGCTCAGCAATGGCTGCCACATGGAGGCTGAGACCCAGACATCCCTAAGCAACACAAACAAGTCAAATGAATAGTTTCTTGCAAGTAATACCACTTAAAGCAAGGAAAATCATGACTAGCAGATTTGGGAATAACTTAGAGTTCTAATATGGATGCTTATTTGGCGTTAACTGAGACCTAAATAAAAATCAACTCAGAATCATCAGAGGAAATTAATGACATCTGAATCCATTCTTCTAAGATGAGAGTGAGCATTCCTAGATTGTAACTGGGGCTTTTGTGCCCAGAATAATTAGCCTCTAAACTCCTCTGACAAGGCTGTGAATAACTCAAATGAATAAAGTCTCAGTTCAATTTGGAATTAAATTACCATTTACAGTTCTGCTGGCATCTGTGCTATGTTGGCCTTTGGACAAGCATGTTATTTATTTGTTCGTTTGTTTGTTTGTTTGTTTAATGTCTGTCCCAAGCAGCATGACACACACTCAAATCCTCCTCCACCTCTGCAGTCCTACAGTATGGAACTGTGATTTTGATAGTCCCAGTTTTGTGTTCATTGTGAGTGAAAACCATCTGGGTGCTATCAAGATGAGCCAGCATTCTTCTTACTGCAAGACCAGTTGAAGCTGTGCTCTTAACATGCAATCAGATTAATTGTCCTTTTCTTTTACTATACTAAAAGTAAAAAAGGAAATGGTTAAGGGTGAATTATTCAAGTGTAGTATTGTTTTTCAGTACCATTTGCTCCTTTAAAAATAGAATTTCAGCCAGGTGTGGTGGCGCACACCTGTAATCGCAGCACTCGGGAGGCTGAGGCAGCAGGATCATTGTGAGTTTGAGACCAGCCTGGGCTACAAAGTGAGCTTAAGGTCAGCCTGAACTGCATAGTGAGATCCTACCTCAAAATAGGCACACACAGAAAAAACAGAATTTCACTTCCTATTTTAACAGCAGAAGTAAATTATAGTGTTCATACTTTTAAAGATCTTAAAATAATTTTTTTCTTTTTGGTTTTTTTAGATAGGGTCTTGCTATACAATTCTGGCTGGCCTTGAACTCACTATGTGGCCTAGGCTGGCTCTGAACTCAGGGCAGTCCTCCTGCCTCAGCCTTCTGAGAGCTGTGGTTACTGGTATGTGCCACCATGACTGGCACAAAAAATAAGAATTTTATATAACATCTGATAGTTTTTCATAGATTTCAATGTTTTTTCTCATTTTAAAGCATCTTTTTAAATTCTCACTTTCTATGGAAGGGGTTTGGCAGAAAACTGTTGAGCATATTATTGAAAAATATCAATATTGAAATATTAGTTGAATTCCTAATCTATTTTATAGATGTGTTCATTTTGGTAAGTAACACTGCTCTTCCAGCTTATAGTTTAATTTTACGTGATAATACCACTTCTGACTTCTACCCTACTGTGAATGCCAGCATGAGTCGTGATAGTATTTGTTGTAAGAAGGTTGACTAGAGCCGAGTATGGTGGCACATTCCTGTAATCCCAGGACTCTGGCAGGTTGAGGCAGGAGGATTGCCAGGAATTCGAAGCCAGCCTGGGCTACGCAATGAGTTCACAGCCAGTCTGAAATATATGGCAAGACCCTGTCTGAAGAAAACAAAGTGAGAAAAAGAGTTTCAGCCTAGCTTAAGCTTAACAAGACCTTGTCTTACAATAAATAAACAAACACAAACAAACAAACAAAGGGCTGCAATGTGAAGGCTTTAGGTTCAACCCTCAGTACTAAATGCTTAGAAAAAAAGAATGTTGACTGTTCATTATGTTGGCAAACCCAATGGCTCCACATGGTGGAGGCAGAGGCCTGTGAAGAACCTAGTGAGTCCTCCAGGGCCGTTCACAGTTTGCACACTGAGTTTGTCCCACATCTCATCAGGCTTGGAGGCTCCCAAGATCAGGTTTCCCTTTGATCTTTCCTTATGTTAGAGAATAAAAATAAAAATATAATTATACCTCACGATGAGCATGGCATTTCCTTATCATCAAGCCTTTTGCCCAAATTCAAAGAATGAATCTGGCAAAATAGTTATGTGATATAGAAAGAAATAGGACCCTTGAATCACACATTAAGTTCCCTCCTCACATCACAGAGGAGTAAGGTGAGCACTATTACAGTTCCATGATTTCCTGCGTTTTCATTTCTGAGAAACCAGAATTAAAGAATAGCTATCTTAATTTCTATTCAAAATGTAGTTGTAACTTTCCTCTTTAACTATCTTCTGCATTTTGTTTTGATATTGAGTGCTACTCTCATTTATTAGTTATTATTTTTTATTAACCTATGAGGAGTGCATTCATTGTGAAACATTATTCATTCCATAGCGTGACTTACATCTCGGTTCATTCAAGCAAGGCTGGGAAATCCAAGGTATAAATAAGAGAATTAACTGCACAAACAGGGCCAGTTGTTTCCTTTTCCTGGGGAAATATTTGCTTTTGTCAAAAGTAGCCTTTTGCATTAAGTCCTAGAAAAACTGGAAAATATTAGACAAATATAAGAAGAAAAAATGTATAATCTACATTTCCAAAATAAAACAGTTTTATTAAACTATTATACTTTGCTTGGAAAAGAAATTTGGTGTTCTTAATGAAAGAGTTAATAACAAATATGGTATGTTAGTTCCTATAGCTGTCATAAAAGGTGATCACAAATTCAGTGACTAAACAACACAGAGTCATTTTCTTAGAGTTCTGGAATACAAGGAATCCGCAACAGGTTTCACTGAGTCACTGTGAAGGTCAGAGATGCGTTGCTTTTGGAGACTGTACAGAATCTAATTCCTGTCCTTTGCATCTGGTCTAGAGGACAACTACATTCCTTGGCTTGTGGCTGCTTCCTCCACTGTCAGAGCTAGCAAAAGTGACTAGAGTCCTTTCATATCCCATCACTCTGTCCTTTCCCATCATTGCACCTCTTGGGACTCTCACTCTTCTGCTCCTTCCTTTCATTATACAAACCCTGTCCTTGCATGGGTCCTACATATACTCTCTAGTGTCATCTTGTTTTAACTGGGGTGGTTGCTACTTTTAGTTCCCACAGAACCTCAATTCCCCTTTGACATGTACCATAATCTATTCAAAAACATGAGGATTAGCGTGTGGCTGCATGGGAGAGAAGCAGGAACTCTGCAGCAGAGACTATACAGGCTCTTTGGGCAGGATGAGAACCCGGGCCAGGGCCTAGGGCCTTCTTGGAGGCCTGCAACATGTCTGCTTCATGGGGCCACCTTGGCCTTGTAGACATGCATTGCAGAGCTAAGCCCCCTGACCCACATAGTACTGCATCATGAAGCCTTGGTTGGCCAGGCCCAAGCTGTTCTGGCTTGTTTTTTCACTTCAAGGGGGTCTTCTTTTTGGTTGTAGTGAGACAAGATCTCACTATTTGGTTCAGGATGGCCTTGAACCATGTAACCCAGGCTGACCTCCTCTCAGGTAGTCTTCCTGCCTCAGCATGCCCACTGCTGAGATTATAGCCACGTGCCACCTCTGTCTTTAATTTCCACTTTCCCCAGTCAAACAGCTCTCTAAATTGTCTGGTTTATACGTGGAACTAAGACATAGTAAAACTAATCTTACTGACTTGATTAGAGATCAGATATTTAGGGTCAGTTAGCTGTTTAGTAAAGCATTCTCTGGTTCTTATTTTGATTGCAAATGAGAATATATCCCACAGCAATAAATGTTTCCTACGTACAGTGTTTTGATGCTCTAGGAAGTGGTCATTCTATTAAATAGTTTGAATTAATGCAAATGTGAAATCCTGAGAGTTTAGCAAAATGAAGGAATCTGCCTTTGGGGAAAAAGAAAGAAGCAGGGAACAGACAAACTGTGTGGGCGCCGGTGAACACAGAATCTGTGGTTGAGAATACGGCTGTGCCCATGTTATGGGGAAACCGGCCTTAGGAACCTAACAGAAGGCCTGGCAGCTTCATAACAGCAGTTCGCCTTTTAGATCTTTTCTCCTGCTTTTCTTTCCCTTTTTAAAATTTTGGTTTAATTTTCTTAAAATTAAACTCAGTCACTCTCTTCTCTCCCATTCATGCTGTGAGGCTTAGACAACCACAGTACGTTTCCCGTGATTCGCTTGTTTCCCCCCACTGTGCGCCCGTGTCTCTGCGTGCTAACTGTGCGCCCGTGTCTCTGCGTGCTGTCTCTGCTCCAGAAGCTATGTCCCTTTCCGTCCAAGTACAGTTTCTGCCACACAGAATGGTATGAGGGGAAGAAACCCTTGTACTGGGATCGTCTTCAAGAATGTCTGAAAAGTCCGTGAGAAGCAGAGACACTTTCCAAGGGAAAACAGAACGTGCTTCCAGTCCTATAGCCAGTCTGTACTCTCCGCCTGGAACAATCCACTCCAACATTTTTGGGGGGATTTTGTAAACAGGATGGGAGACCTGGGGACAGGTATGAGAAATGAAAAAGAGTTGTGAAATTATCCTATCATTTAGAACTGGCATTTCTTTCAGGCTCTTAAAATTGCCTTACACATACCATTTTTAAATTGGTGTATAAGATTCCACTGGAAAATTTGTTTCATGTTTTTCAGTTTTTACCATTACACAGATTCCATTAGAGACATGTATTCATATGATTTTTACTGAATTTCTGATAAATACTTCAGGATAGAGTTCAGATATGGAATTAATTTGACAATCTTATAAATAATCCTTCGATAGATTTTGTGGGCTTTATTTTTTTAGGAACATTGAGCTTTGCAGGTTTTCATGGGTCATTTTGAATTATTTTCTGAAATATTGCAACTATTTACCCGTATTTTCAGTCTCCACATTTTATTGGGAATTATCCCTGTTCTACTATAAATTCTCAGTACATGAAGTTCATGCTCATTCACCCTCCCCCACTGGGGACTGAAGCCATGAATTGTATCTTCAGTCCTTTTCTTGTTTTTATTTTGAGACAGGGTCTGGTACTGTGCCTGAAGTTGCAGTACTCCTGCTTCAGCCTCCCACAGCACTGGGATTATAAGTGTGAGCATCACACTTTATGAAATCCCCCAGTTTTAGTTGTTTTTTTTTAACTTTCTGACAATTTATTTTGCCATGGAATTATATGTTCTTATTCATCTTGGGATCTCTGTCTCTGCATTTTAAATAGCCAATGACTTTTCACCTTCAAAAGCTATTTCTACTCTCTTTAATGTGCTTCTCCCTTTCTGGATATGGTTTAGATTCTGCCAGTAGAATAGACTTGCATCTGATGTGAAAGGCAGAACAGGGAACCAATTTTTCCTGCCAGAGGGGAGGCACCACAGGCTCTAGCGGATGGAAGTTCTTGCAGGGCAACTGTGAGTCATTCGCTACACAGCACCTTTCTGAAGGTCTGGGGCCCCCTGAGACAAACGTTGCCATTTTCTGCCTTTTCCTGACCCCTAGTGGCAGCAACACCCTGACTTTATATACTAGGCTTGCGGGGATCTAAAAGCTGGTGGTATTTTCCTCCTCAGTTCTTCCAACAGGTTTTTGTGCGCCCAAACCCTTCTATTAAAACCATTTCTATCTGAGTTACCTAGAAGCTTTCTGTATGTATAAAGGAACCAGCTCCTCATGCCATTCTCAGAGTGTAAAACGCAGCACCTCCTCTTACACTGTGGTGAGCAGTGACAGCTTATTCTGCTTTCTTTCTTAAAAATAGCTTTATTAGTGTATAACTGACATATTAAAGCTAAACCATTAAAAGTACATGATTTGATGACTTTAGTGTAATTATACAGTTGCATATCCAATTTCAATCTTAGAAATTTTATTACCCGCTCCCTCTGCAGACCCCCATACACCATACCACCACTCTGTGGTTCTCCCGGACTTCAGCTCTAGGCCATCTTCTTTCTGTCTATCCTGACACTGCACATGAATCAAGTTATATAATATAAGGTGTGTTGAGTTTGGTTCTTTGTGTACCATAACGTTTTGAAGATTCATTCATGTTGTAGCAAGTTTCAATGCTTCATAGAGCTCAGTAACTAAGAGGCCACTGCGTGGATGTACATTTTACTTAGGAATTCATCAGCTGGTGAATTGTTGGGTTGTTTCCACCTTTTGGCTCTTATAAATAATGTTCCTATGAACATTTATGTAAAAGTTATTGTGTGGACAGAAGTTCCCAGTGTGTATGTGTGTGTGTATGTATGTGAATGTATGCAGGAGTGGAATTTCTTGATCAGGTGGTAAGTGTTTAATTGTTAGAGGAATAGCCAAACTATTTGCAGATCCATGGTACCTTTTTATATTCTAACCGCCTGTGAAGAGGGTTCCAGTTTCCCCAAATCTTTGCCCACGTTTATCTGGATAGTTTAGTTTCTTACATCTTACTTTGTTTTGTTTCTAATTTGTGACACTGAGAGCTGAAACCAAGACTTTAAACTGAGCTACATGCCCCACTCTTTTCATTTTTTATTTTAAGTCAAGTTTTCCCTAAGTTGCTGCGTTTCCCAGCAGGGCCTGAAATTGCAATCCTCCTGCTTCAGCCTCCCAGAGTACTGGGATTATATGCATTTACCACCATGTCTGACTGATAATGATGGTGACCATTGTTGGTACTATTCTTAATATTAATTATAATGACATTGTTATGCTATGTTGTTGCTGTCCTGATGAATGTGATATTCTATGATTTTCTGGTTTGTATTTCCTGGATCACTGATAATCTTATGATCCTATGTATTTATCAGCCACTGCATGTCTCCTCTGGAGAAATGTGAATTCTAAACCTTTACCTAGTTTTTGATGTTCTTTGAGGGACAAAGCTGTGTGTGTGTGTGTGTGTGTGTGTGTGGCGCTGGGGATTGAACCTAGGGCCTTGTGTACATGCGCACTCTACAACTGAGCTACATTGCTAGCCTTTTATTTTTAAGTTGAGATATCCTCTCATCTTGCCCAGTCTGGCCTTCAACTTTCTATCTTCTTGCCTCAGTCTCCAAAGTAGCTGGGATTATAAACTGGCTGCACCTGGCTAAAACTTTCAAAAATGAAATAAAGAGATATTCAATGTATCAGTTGTTTCTTGTGTTGATTATACATTTCAGTTTCATATTGTAAGAGAATAATTCAGTGTTAGGGATGAGTACCTGTTTTCTTCTAATAGCCTACAGTGTTAGTATAATTTATAAGTTACATTTTTATTTATTCTGAAACATGAAACTTCTTTTGAATATAGTATGAGATGGAGCACTAAAGAGAAATCCTCTGCATCTGGTTATTTATTCTTTGAATATCAGTTGTTGAAGAGATATTCTTTTCCTGTTTACTGTCTTTGTTCCCCTCACAATGTCATTGTTATGCTGACTGTAAATGTAAGGATTTTTTTTTTTGGGGGGGGTACTGGGGATCGAACTCAGGACCCTGCGCTTGCTAGGCAGGCACTTATTCCACTGAGCTATATCCCCAGCCCTAGGATTTCTTTCTGTTCTCTTATTCCAGCTACATTTACATTTATGTATGTCTCTCTTTATTGGATTATCACACTGCCTTGATTATTGTACTTTGCAGTGAGTTTTAAAATTAAGTACTCTGAGTTCACCAAGTTACTTTCTTTTGTCTGTCCTCTGTCTCTTGAATTTCTACATAAATGTTTGATTTAGCTTAACAAAGTTTTCAAGAAACTAGCTAGGAATTGATATGGATTGTAATGAATCTATAGGTCAATTTTGAGGTTATTGCCCTTTTAAGAATATGAATACCCCCACCCATGAATAGGTTATATATTTCTCCCTAGGTAAGCTCTTTGAAATGTCTTTCATTAGCAATTTTTAGCTTTCAGTGTCTAAGTTTTATATTTCTTTTGTTAAATTTATTCATAAGTATTTTCAATAATAGTACAAAAAGGATTGCTTAATTTCAATTTTAGTTTGATCATTACTACTGTATAAAAGGCATTAGGCTTTTTCTGCATCTTGAGTTTACATTTTGAACCTTGCTGAACTTACTATTTTGAATAGATGCATTTTATATGTAAGATCATATCACAGGCAAATAAAAATTTTGCTTTAGTTTTATCAGGTAGATTCCTTTTATCCTCACACATAATTCCCCTTTCCTAAGCTTTCTGTACAATCTGAACTAAAAATGGAAAAGAGAAAAAAACCTTTTTTCCTGTTTTTGTGGAAAGCATTCAGTCTTTCAATATTAAGTAGAGTTTTTGTAAATTCTCTGATAAGATTGAGGATGTTCTCTTATGGAATAATACCTTATTGAATTATTTTTAAAAATAATTTTAATTTTGTCAAGTGCTGTTTTATGAATATCCATTGAAATGATCGCTTTTTTTGTCTTTTATTCTATAGGTGTACTATAATTAATTAATTAATTGATTAAATGTATTGCCTGATAGTTAATGTTTAATTAAAAGCATCATGAATATACCCTATTTATTTAGGGCCATTTGTATTATAATTTTGCATGATGAGATAATAGACTAGAAACTGAATGGAATGACTTCCTTTTTAATTAAAAATTATTTTATTTGAGATGATGGCCATTAAAAGTCTCACATATCCTAGGGAAACATGGTTCCACTCTTCCAATGCTTTTTTACAGTCTCCTAAATGAAAATACTAGCTCTTTGAGTGTAATTGTAATATTGTGGATTCCAATTTTAAAAAATGTTTTGGTATGTACCAAATTTTCTTTAACCTGCATGTGGGGTTCTTAGAAAAACAACAACAAAGAAGGACAATAATTTTTAAAACAAATGAAATGAGGTCTATGGTTTGGATGTTAAATGTCCTCTAAAGGCCTGTGTACCAAATCCTGATCCCCACTCCTGGTACCACTGGGAGATAATGGAAGGTTTCAGAGGTGGGACTTGGCAGGAGGAAGGTAGGTCATTGGGGTGTGCACTCGAAGGCAATCTCAGGGCCCTTTTCTCTATCTCTGTCTGTTTGCATTCAAGTCACCATGAGGTAACAGCTTTTCCCTTTCATGACCTTCTTATCAAGATGCACTGCATTGTCACAGGCCCCAAAGCAATGGGTTCAACTGACTGTGGGCTGATACCTCAAAAACCATAAACAAGAAAAAGGTTTAAAAACTCACTCTCCTTTTTCTATGTTGTCCATCTGAGGTATTTTGTTACACTTATGGGAGGCAAACGCAAGAGGTGCATAAAAGCCCTAACTCTAATGAAGGTGGGCGTGTGGTGAAACAGAGAAAGCACCTTAGTCTTGGCGGATATTTTCCTATTTAAAAAATATATATATATAGACTCACTCTGGTGGTTCCCTGATGGTCTTTGCTGCTACTTTTTATCTGTTTCTCTAGATTTGTTCTCATTGCTCTCATTTGGAGAAGGGTGACAGCTTAGTGGGTGTCATTTATAGAATAAATGAAGAAATAAAAATTTTCAAAGAGTTGTAAATTTTGTAGTAAGATTAGTTCCCAAATTGTGTTGTATTGGATACATCCCCTCCTTATCGTTATACTTTATACTGCAGAATTTTTCAGACCATCACGGTATGAAACTTTGCAATAACTTAGTGGCCTCTGCCCTTACTCATCAAAGTTAAAACAACCACATAGTATGACCAGATCAAAGTACCTAAATTGAAAAATACATTATATTCTTTGTTTGGTTGAATGGTAGCCCCTAAAAGATGTGATCAGATCCCAGAACCATTGAATGTGACTTTCCCTACAAAAAGGTTCTTTACAAAAATATAATTTAGTTAAGGATCACAACATCCAACCACCATGGATTATCCAAGCGGGTCTTCAGTGAATTGATAAATATCCATAGAGAAAACGCACACTGTAGAGACACAGAGAGGGAAGAGCATGTAAAGCCTGAGGGGGAGATACACACAGAGGTATATACCTGGGAGTCATCAGTGTATGAAAGGTGGGTAAAGAAATGAGACTGGATTCAGTAAACTTCAAAAGATACAGAAGAAAGATGGAGAAGGACAAAGAAACATAATGGAAGGAGGAGAGGAGAGAGACTGAACTCGGGAATATAGCAATATTTGCATCCTTGCAGATTACTTGGCTAAACTACCATGAAGATGGAGTTGTAACAAAATTTCTAGAGAACGTAGTCTCATAAAAACAAAGATAAAAAAGTTGTTCCATAGGTTGTGACTTTTCAGCTCTTCCATACGCTACTGAATAAAGTGAAGTGCCATGTACAATTCAATATACTATTGTAGTAGGTGAAGAACAAAGCAGTGATTTGATACAGTAATGACAGCTGGTGATTTTCACTAGGGTGGACCTAGTGGAAGGATTAGAATGGAGGTTTAACTGGATTGAACTGAGGATGGAGTGGCAGGGAAAGAACAGCAAGAAACTCTTGGAGTCATCGCGAGGGATTCTCTTCTATGCGGAAAGCAGGGAGATGGAACAATAGTTAGAGGATTATGTGGGAATGTAGGCAGCACTTCAAGAGATGAGAGTGAAAGATAAAGTTGTTGCACAGAAAGAAATGAGAAAATAGAAAGGGAGAAACTGATGAATTGGGGAAGAAAATAATTAGTCTCAGGAGGGAAATCCCTGGAGGTAACAGAGGGTTGATTCTGGGTGCACAACAAATATTTATTCCTTCACAGGAGCAGAAATGAGAGGAAACAGCTTTAGGATAAAAACAAGCAAGTTGAAACAATTGTTATACTCTTATTACTTTTAGGTAATCATCTAAATATAATGTCAGCTTTGAAAACCTGTTTAAGAATCATAAACACCTAAAATAATCAGCTCACCCATTCAAAAAAGAATGGGCTATAAAAGAATGCCCAAGTTTGTAACCTTAAACTTTGAGCACATGAAGACAGGTGAATTCATGGGTAAAACTACATCTTCTTTTTCAGAAGAAAATATTCTACATTAAAAAGCTTCTCTCTATATTTTAATGCTCTTCTCCCAAAGCCTAATCTGGAACAGAAGAGACTAGGGATATGCCTCTTTAACTTTCTCCTTGTCCCTTTGGGTGGTAGGAGTTAGTCTTGCAATACAGGCTTTTTCTACATTTATACATAACCCCATGTTATGGTTTGTGTCTACATATCCCTCCAAAGACTCATGCAGTCATGGGGGGTGGGCTTTTCAGGGGTGGCTTAATCTATAATTTATGATTAATTTCCAGTCCAATGCTAGCATAAAGGGTGTGAGTGCTACATTGCCCCAGGTCAGGTGTCATGCGTACGTATAAGGGACAGAAAGAGGCTTATCCCTTCCATTTTTGTTCTTGTTGCTTTTGCTGTCTCCTGCCATCACGAGCTGTTGCCCCTCTGCCATGTGCCACTCTGTCATGGAGCCATCCAATTATAGACTGAAAGATATACAGTATGTGAGCTAAGTAAACTTTTCCTCCTTTAACTTTGGGTGTTAGGTACTTTGTCTCAGCAATGACAGAAAAGTAACTAGGGCATGCTACATGCATTATTAAATTCACCTTACTGTCTTAGTATTTACTGTGTTAAACTATTCTTCATAAAGAAGAGCTAGGGCCCAGGGATGTAACTCAGCAGCATAGAGCCTGCCTGGCAGCATGAGTCCTTGAGTTTGATTCTCAGCACAAAAAAAAGGTCCAATGTGTTCACACTCTCTTGTATGCCTTCTTTCTCTGCACTACGTGCTTACTATTCCACTCCATTGGTACCCATTTGGCCAGTGGCTGGAAGGATGCTGGGACAGTGGGAACTTGCAAATACGTGCTATAACAGAAGCTACACTTTCTATTTTCCATGCATAGTATGTTAATAAGTAGTTTAGAAGAAAGAGAAAATGCTTTTATCTCATAGAGGACGTAACTCAGAGATCACTGAAGAGATAAAATTCTGTCAGTCAGGATAATAAATAATGCTTTGATATTAGAATTTCCAGTGATGGGGTGAAAGACCAGCCAAAGACAGAAGCCAGCACAATGGAAGAATAGAATATATACCCGCCATTAGTGTGACCGGTGGATAGGTCCACAAGAGAAACAAGCGTACCTATACATTGGAGACCCGTTAGAAGGGGTTCTGGCTTTAAAAGTACAAACAATGCCAATATAGTTCTGATATCAACTGATACCAAATGGTGTTCTTAAATATGTGAAGAGAGAGGTCTAACATAATTAGAATAATGTTTTTGACAGACAAAAGAGGCTACTATGTGCCAGCGAGAAAAACATGGGAAGTTGTGAGGAGAAATTGCTGTCAACCTTGTAGAAAACCTTAATTAGGAAAATCAGGTTAAATAAAACACATATCTTTGGTCAGTGTCTGTTTTATTTCCATTATGCTTCAAGCAAGGATGAAGTTTCTTTTAAAATTAAACAGTTTAAATAAAGAAGTGAAATGCCCCAAATAAAACAAGGTCAGAAATTTTATTGAAGACAAATTTATCTAATAAATTGCAAAAGCAATGACCATATTTTTGTTGAAATTTCCCTATAAGAAAATCTTGCCAAGCAGAAAGTTTCACATTATTGTCATGAGCCTAGAATTTGTTACACATAAAATGAGCACTAGTACACTCGAGTGCAATCAGCTAAATATTCTCCTGTGTCCAAAACATTTTTATTTGAGTACTTTCTAACCTACTTGACACATTTTAATAGATAAGAAAACAGTTCATTGTCTTTACTAATGAATGCATTAGATGTTTATCCAATGAACAGTTTTATATTTGCCTGCTTTCCAATCAGTAGAACAAAATACCCAACACTCACAAGTTAAAGGAGACATTTAATTTGGCTCCTGGTTTTGGGGTGTCACTGCATGGTAGACAAGACTCCAAGCTGGAAGCAATGTGGTTGAAGGGCATGGCAGAGGAAGCTGTTCACCTGTCAAGGATAAAAACCCGCCCTTTGAGATCACACCCCAGTAACCAACTTTTAACTAGGCCCTGTCTCCTAACAGCACATTCAGCTATATTCATTAATGGATTAACCCACTGGTGAGCTATAGAACTTCCATGATCCAACCACCTCCCAAAGCCTCGTCTCTGAACACCTAAGGCACTTGCAGGGCATTTTTCGATCCAAGTCATAACAAATTTATTCTATTTACTTGTACTTTTTCAAATGATCTTGATTATAGCTCTATTTTTATATTTGCCTACTTAAAAACGTACATGGAACATAAGCATCTTTGGGATCTGCTTAAGCAACCTTAAAAGGTGGCTGCAGACTTATTAGAATGTAGAATGCAACATCATACATAAAAACCCCCAGTTCTCTCTCTACTCAAGGGATTATTTATTCTAAAGAAGAAACTGGTAAGGTTTTTAATAAACAGAAACTTTTATTCATTTATTTATTTGGAAGGAGGAGTTTGCTTTCATACATGTAATAAAATTGCTTAGAGAAAAACAAAAAGGAGACATGCTATATTGTAGATGGTTTATTAACAAATAAATTATTAACAATTGACTATATTATAACTTGACCTGAAAGTGATGATTCCAAGATAGTCCAAGGCCCTAGATTCTGATTGCTTTCTACTCTCTGGTGGAATAAAATAATATTTGATATGCTTTTTAGAAGTTGCTCACTTTTTAAAACAGATGGAAAACAAGTTTATTTAACTATAATGCTCACAGAAAATATAAATATTAATTATCTATATTAAGAGGCCAGACTTTAAATATATGAAATGGTCAAACTTTAAGTTCACTGAAAATAAAACAATTTTAAATGTAGTTGTCTCCATTACTATACTCAATTTATGTAAATAAAAATTAGAATTACTGGAAACTTTAGGTAAGTCTACTAATACAGGAAAGAGTTGAAGAGCCCTCTTTTAATCATTGAATGGACAAATAGCCAAAAACAATATATAATTTGAATAGAAATTCCACCTTCATTCTAGTGGAGATACATAGGATCCTAGTGTGTGTCCTCTAATTAGAATAAACACATTTTTGTGGGATGTAGATGGAACATCCACAAAATCAATCATTTATGAGGCCACAAAGCAGTAAACAACACATTTGAAAGTTTAGCCAGCATGCAGATTTTACTGTCAGTATAATAAAATTCAACTAAAAAGGGAAAATAACTAGAAAAGGCAAATCAATAAGCTCCATACACTTATAAATTGAAAAAATATGTATGAACAACTTATTGTGAAAGAAGTTAACAGTGTAAATTTTACAAATACTCAGAAGTAGCTAAAATAAGTATGTTTTACATCAAAATCTATGAAAAAATATACAAAAACAGTGCTTTAAAGGAAATGTCTAGCCTTAATCCTTAGTAATAAAAAATGGCTAAAAAGAATAGTTATAAAAGGAATACAAAATAAACATTAAATTAAAAGGAATGAAAGGAACCAATCAAAGAACTAGAACACTCATAAATGTATACCAGCAGGAAAGATTGTTCATAGAACTGCTCAGACTAACAAAACACAAAGCAGGGCCATACTGCCTCAGTGCTGTAGCACATGACCTTCGGTGGGCAGCACCCCAGTGACTCAGCAGGAATTCCAGTGAGCTTTATTAAAGATAAGTGACATGCAGAGAAATGCATATATTGAAGGTGTACAGTGAGATACGCTCGCACGTGTGAAAACGTTCATGCTACCATCCACACAAGAGTCCACAGAGAAGGCGAACACGTGA